>PITA01001630.1:94931-187870 GCA_004023965.1 Spilogale gracilis | reverse complement strand
CAGACACACTGACAAACTAGAGTGGGAAGGTGAGGGCAGACACTCCTTGTGGGCAAGGAATGCGTTTCAGACGCTCCCGAGTTTGTCTTGTTGTTATTGTTGGAGGAGCCCACTTTCAAAAGATATAGGGGGATTAGAACTGGTTGTATATAGGGGTAGTATTGAATAGGGATGTGGGATTGACTTGAAGCTTGTATCTTTGTTCCAAGAATCAGCTTTTCTCCAGAGAGCTCTCTCTGGGCTCTGGGTTCCGCTGCCTCCCCGTGGCTCGGCAGGCACAGCCACTTCTTCAGGATTGCCTGAGAGGAAGCATGAAGGCGTCGTCTGAAGGCACCAAGCCAGCACGGGTCTGTGCACTGTGCTGGGACCTGGACAAGGCCTCTGCGGCAAGTGGGCCCGCACCCTGGCCGCCGTGGAAACTGCCGTGGAAGCTTCCGTGGTTCTGGTGAAGAATGTGATGCACAGGCCCTTATCCTGGAGAGCAGAAGCTTTTTATTTTGATGAAGTTCCAAAGTTCATTTTCACTTCAGTTTCCTTTGCCTTTGGAGACGTGTCTTGAAATAAGTTGCTGTGGCCGATGTCAAAGAGATTACTGCCTATGTTCTCTTCCAGGATTTTGATGGATTCCTGCCTCATGTTGAGGTCTTTCATCCATTTCAAGTTTGTCTTTGTGTGTAGTGTAAGAGAATGATCTAGTTTTATTCTTCTATATGTAGCTGTTCATCTTTCCCAGCACCTTTTATTGAAGAGACTGTTTTTTTTTTCCCCCACTGGATATTTTCTCCTGCTTTGTCAAAGATGATTTGGCCATAGATTTGTGGGTCTGTATCTGGACTCTCTACTCTGTTCCATTGGTTTATTTGTGTGGTTTTGTGCCAGTATTGTGCTGTCCTGGTGGTCACAGCTTTGTAATAAAGCCTGAAACAGAAGGAAAACTTCCAGACTCTTTCTATGAAGCCAGCAAACCAGACAAAGATCATCTTTTCTTCTAGATCACTGATTTGTTCTTCTGTCTCATTTACCCCAGCTGTCAGGGTATCCACTTCAGACAAATCTCATTCATAGCATTTTCAAGTTTGGCCTAATTAGATCTCATTTCTGCCCCTTGAGATTCCATACCACCACTAATATTTTACTCAGGCCTAGATATTCACTTTATAATTGTTAATCTGAAGTCTATTCCTGACATCTTGCTTATATGTATATCCATTAGGTCTGTGGCTGAGGCCATAATCTCTGATTTTTTTCTTTGTTGGGGGTTCTACCTCTTAGTCATTATGTTGGGGGTGATTGATGGAATGTACAGAGTCCAAACTATTAATCATGATCCAAGCAAAGTGCACCTATTTTATTGGGACCCTAGGGTTATCATCCTCTTGTTCTTAGAGCCTGTCTTCTGGGGGATGGGCCTGCTGCACTGTTACTCAGGCAACCCTGCTTGGGCAGAGTTGTCCTGTCCTCTTTCAGAGGGCAGATAGTCTCAGTGGAAACCTTTTAATTGAGCCTTTTTTTTTCTCTAGTGGCTTTCCCTGTTTCTTCTCTCTTTTCTGATATAGCAGAAATGACCACACCCAAAGCTTTGACCCAGAGCAGAAAAATCTTAGTCTTCTCTTCACTGAGCTCTCCTGGACCCATTATCTATTTCTCTTTGTGCTGCTAAACACTGAAGTCTCCCATGAGTAGTGCATACCCCACAGAAACCCTCCCAGAGGCTGATCCAAGGGATGCCATGTCTCTGCCCTCTTTGCTTTTAAAACTATGAGCAACCTCCAGTTTATGCACACACACCTGAAGCCCCTGGATCCTGTCTGGGGACCACATTAAAATTCTTTCCTCAGTGATACTGGTCTGTGAGCCTGTGCCCAGTTCCCAGTGTGGGACGTTTTTGTGCTCCAGTTTTATATCACCTTCCTGGTGCTAGCTTATGGCAGCTCCCTCCTCCTTCTGTTTATCTTCCAATATCTGCCCATACAATCACAACACTGCCCTTCATGCCTCGAGACCACCAGAGATTTTCTGCTTGTAGAGATCCAGATATATATTCTTACATCTCAGGCTGATTTCATAGATGTTTAGAATGGTTTGGTATATATCAAGTTAAATTCAGGGGACCAGTTTTAATAGGGTCCCTTACTCTTCTGCCATATTTCCTCTCCCCTGGTCAAGAGACTCATTTTAGACTGAAACACACCTCCAGAATGAAATCGAGGGGATTGGGAACTATTTACTTTGCTAATGGATATCACAAGAAAGCTGGAGTAACAACACATATCGGAAAAACTAGATTTGAAAGCAAGGAATGTTACAAGATATCATAGTAAAGGGGGCTATTCAACAAAAATATCTAAAATTGTAAATATTTTATGCCCCCAATATGGGAGCACCCAAATATAGAAAATAACAAACATAAAAGAACTTACTGATATTACTAGTAGGGGCCTATAACACCCACTTAAATCAATGGACAGATCATAAAGGCAGACAATCAACAAAGAAACAATGACTTTGAATGACACACTGAACCAGATGAACTTCACTGATATATCCAGAACTAAGACAACAGAACACATACCCTTTTGAGTGCACATGGGACATTCTCCAGAATAGGTCACAAATCAGTCCTCAAAAGTACAAAAACTAAGATTGTGCCATGCATTATTTCTGATCACAATGCTATGAAATGTGAAGTCAACCACAAGAAAACATATGGAAAGACTACAAATGCATAGAGGTTCAACAACATGCTATTAAAGAATGAATGGATCAATAAGGAAACCATAGAAGGAATACAAAAAAATACACAGAATCAAATTAAAATAAAAACATGACAGTCCAAAACCTTTGGGATGCAGTAAAAGTGATCCTAAGAGGGAAATATATAAAATACAGATCTATCTCATGAAGCAAGAAAAATCTCAAATATACAACCCTATTCTACACCTAAAGGAGCTAGAAAAAGAACAACAAATGAAGCCTAAAGCCAGCAGAGGAAGGGAAATAATAAAGATTAGAGAAGATGGGGCGCCTGGGTGGCTCAGTTGGTTAAGCAACTGCCTTCGGCTCAGGTCATGATCCTGGAGACCTGGGATCAAGCCCCACATCAGGCTCCCTGCTCAGCAGGAAGCCTGCTTCTCCCTCTCTCACTCCCCCTGCTTGTGTTCCCTCTCTAGTTGTATTTCTGTCTGTCAAATAAATAAATAAAATCTTTAAAAAAAAAGATTAGAGCAGAAATAAATTATATAGGACCTTAAAAAAAAGTAGAAGACATACAAATTACCAACAAACACATGAAAAAGTGCTCAACATCACTTATCATCAGGGAAATATAAATCAAAACCACAATGAGATACCACCTTACACCAGTTACAATGGCTAAAATCAAGAAGACAAGAAACAACAAATGTTGGTGAGGATGTGGAGAAAGGGGAACCCTCTTACACTGTTGGTGGGAATGCAAGCTTATATAGCGACTCTGGAAAGCAGTATGTAGGTTCCTCAAGAAGTTAACAACAGAGCTACTCTACAACCCAGAATTCCATTTCTATGTATTTATCCCAAAGATATAGATGTAGTGAAATGAAGTAGCACATGCACTCCAATGTTCATAGCAGCAATGTCCACAGAAGCCAAACTGTGGAAGGAGCAGAGATTCCCTTCTACAGATGAATGGATAAAGAAGATGTGCTATATATGCACAATGTAATACTAATCACCATAAGAAAGGGTGAATACCTACCATTTACATCAATGTGGATGTGGCTAAGTGAAATGAGTCAATCAGAGAAAAACAAGTATAATATGGTTAAACTCATATGCAGCATATAAGCATCAGTGCAGAGGACTGTACGGGAAGAAAGGGAAAACTGAATGGGAAGAAATGAGAGAGGGAGAAAAAACACAAGAGGGCACCTGGGTGGCTCAGTGGGTTGAAGCCTCTGCCTTCGGCTCAGGTCATGATCTCGAGGTCCTGGGATTGAGGCCCACATCAGTCTCTCTGCTCAACAGGGAGCCTGCTTCCTACTCTCTCTCTGACTGCCTCTCTGCCTGCCTGTGATCTTTCTCTGTGTGTGTGTGTGTGTGTGTGTGTGTCAAGTACATGAATAAATTCTAAAAAAACAAAACAAAACATGAAAGACTCTTAGCTATGAGAAACAAACTGAGGGTTGCTGAAGGTGAGGTAGGTAGGGGGATGGGGTACCTGGATGATTGATATTAAGGAGGAGATGTGATGTCATGAGTACTGGGTGTTATATACAACTGATGAATTATTGTACTCTACTTCTGAAACTAATGATGTACTATATGTTGGCTAATTGAATTTAAATCAACCAACAACTACAGCAACACAACAGAACTGCTCAATGCAACCAGGAGCAGGTTCTTTGAAGAAAAAAAAAAAAACATTGGTAAACCTCTAGTCAGATTTATCAAAAAGAAAAAGTGAAAGGACCCAAATAAAATCACAAATGAGAGAGGAGAGATCAAAACCACTACCACAGAAATACAAAGAATTATAATAGCATATTATGAGAAATTATATGGCAACAAATTGGGTAATCTGGAAGAAATTGATACATTTCTAGAAACATATAAGATAACAAAACTGAGGCAGAATGAAATGGAAAACTTGAGCATATCAACATCCAGCAAAGAAATATAATCACTAATCAAAAGCCCAGGGACAGTTGACTTCATAGGTAAATTCTACTAGACATTTAAGAAAGAGACAATAGCCATTCTTCTCAAACTATTCAAAAAAACAGAAATTGAAGCAAAGCTTCCAAAGACATTCTACGATGTCAACATTACTGATACCAAAACTAAAACTATACTAAAAAACAGAACCATAGGCCGATATCTCTGATGAACATGGATACACAAATTCTCAGTAAAATACTGGTGACTCAAATACAACAGTACATTTTTTAAATATTTTATTTATTTATTGAGAGACAGAGTGAGTGAGAGCATGAGAGGGGAGAAGATCAGAGGGAGAAGCAGACTCCCCATGGAGCTGGTAGTCCGATGCGGGACTTGATCCTGGGACTCCAGGATCATGACCTGAGCTAAAGGCAGTGGCTTAACCAACTGAGCCACCCAGGTGCCCCATCCAACAGTACATTAAAACAATGATAAAGTAGAATTTTTTTTCTTGGCTGAGAGGATGGTTCAATATTCACAAATCCATCAACATGATATACCACATTAATAAATAATGCACATTCTTTTAGAACAAAGTGATCCTAGCAATAGATGCAGAAAAAGTATTTGACAAAGTACAACATCTATTCATGAAAAACCCCAAAAAAGTAAGGTTAGAAGGAATATATTTCAACATAATGAAGGCCATATATGAAAAACCCATAGCTAATATCATCTTCAATGGGGAAAAACTGGCAGCTTTTCCTCTAATGTCAGGAATAAGACAGGGATGTCCACTCTGACCACTATTATTTAACATAGTGCTGGAAGACCTAGCCTCAGCAATAAGACAACAAAAAGAGATAAAAGGCATTCAAATTGGTAAGCAAGAAGTCAAACTTCCACTACTCTTAAATGACATGATACTGTCTATAGAAAACCCAAAAACTCAAAAAAAGTATTGCTACACTGAAAAGCTGGTGCATGAATTCAGTAACATCACAGGATATAAAATCAACATATAGAAATCTGTTGCATTTCTATACACCAATAAGTAAGCAGCAGAAAGAGAAATCAAGAAATAAATCCCATTTACAATCGTACCAAAAACTATAATATACCTAGAAATAAACCTAACCAAAGAGGTAAAAGATCTGTACTTTGTAAACTATAAAATACTGATGAAATAAATTGAAGAGGACACAAAGAAGTGAAAAAATATTCCACGCTCATAGATTGGAAGAACAAATATTTTTAAAACATCTATATTACCCAAAGAAATGTGCACATTTAATGCAATCATTTTTCAAAATAACACCAGCAATTTTCACAGAGCTAGAACAAACTATATTAAAAATTTGCATGGAACCAGAAAAGACCTGGAATAGCCAAAGCAGTCTTGAAGAAGAGCAAAGCTGGACTCATCACAATCCTGGACTTCAAGCAATATTACAAAGCTGTAGTGATGAAGACAGTATGGTACTGGCATAACACAGACACATAGGTCAATAGGAAATAATAGAAAAATCCAGAAAAAACCCCACAAAAATATGGTCACTTAATCTTCAGCAAAGCAGGAAAGAATATCCATTGGGGAAAATTGTCTCTTCAACAAATGGTGCTGGGAAAATTTGACAGTTACATTCAAAAGAATGAAACTGGACCACTTGCTTACTCCAAACACAAAAATAAATTCCAAATGGATGAAATATCTAAATGTGAGGCAGGAAACAAAATTCTAGAGGAGAATATGGACAGTATCTTCTCTGACATTGGCTGTAGTAACTTTTTTCTAGATATGTCTCCTGAGGCAAGAGGGAAAAAAAAGCAATCATAAACTACTGGATGTTCATCAAAATAAAAAGCTTATGCATAGTGAAGGAAACAATCAGCAAAACTAAAAGGTGACCTACAAAATGGGAGAAGTTATGTGCAAATGACATATCTCATAAAGTATTAGTACCCAAAATACATAAAGAACTTAAAACTCAGTACCCAAAAACCAAATAAATGAATGATAAAATGGGCAGAAGACATGAATAGAAAGTTTTCAAAGAGGATGTACATATGGCCAACAGACGCATTAAAAAATGCTCAACATGATGCATCACCAGGGAAATGAAAACAAAATGTACAATGAGATATAACTTACACCTGTCAGACTGGTTAAAATTAATGGCACAGGAAACAACAGATATTGGGGAGGATATGGAGTAAGGGGAACTCTCTTACACTGTTGGTGGGAATGTAAACTGGTGCAGCCACTCTGGAAAACAGTATGGAGGCTCCTCAAAAAGTTAAAAATAGAACTATCCTTTGATCCAGCAATTACACTACTAGGTATTTATTCAAAGGATACAAAAATACAAATTGGAAGAGATACAGGCATTCCGATTTTTATAACAGTATTATCAACAATAGCCAAATTACTTGAAAGAGCTCAAATATCCATCAGCTGATGAATAATATAGATGATATATATATATATATATTAATAGATAATGTAGATAATATATATTAATATATAGAGAAAAGATTTATATATTTCATTGTGTATATATATGCATATACAATATACATACATACAGTGTTTATACAATATACATACATACAATATATACAATATACATATATATGTATATATATCTTTCTATAGAGACAATGGAATATTATTCTGTCATAAAAATAATGAAGTCTTGCCATTTGCTGTGACATGGATGGAACTAGAAAGTATTATGCTAAGCAAAATAAGTCAGTCATCTAAAAATACAATGATTTCATTCATATGTAGAATTTAGGAAACAAAGCAAATGTACATGGGTAGAAAGAGAAGCAAACTGTCAAACAAATTATTAACTATAGAGAATAACTGATGATTACTAGAGGGGAGGTTGGTGGGGAAATGGGTTAAATAGGTGGTGGGTATTAAGGAGAGACCTTCCTGTGATAAGCACCAGGTGTTGTATGTAAATGATGAATCACTAAACTCTACACCTGAAATTAATATTGTAGTGAATGTTAACTGCCTGGAATTTAAATAAAATTTTGTAAAAAAAAATAATAAAGTGCTTCAATTTTAAGCAACATATAGTTGTATTAGGATTATTTTGTCTTCATTTCTCCAGTCTCTGCCTTTTGCTTGAAGTGTTAAACTCATTTGAAATTAATGTAATTACTGATAAGTTGAGGTTGGTTTCGGTTTTCTGCACTTCCTATATCTTTCTGCTCTTTTATTTCTCCATTGTTGAATTCTTTTGTGTTAACTATAAATTATCTAGCATACATTTGTTTTAACTCCCTTACTATTTTCTTTAAAGGTTTATTTACTTGAGAGAGAAAGAGAGTGTGGGTAAGGGGCAGAAGGAAAGGAGAGAGAGAGAACCTCAAGCAGACTCCTTTCAGTGCATGGAGCCCTATGTGGGGGTTGATCACATGATCCTGAGATAATGACCTGAGCTGAAACCAAAGTCAGATGCTCAACCTACTGAGCCATCCAGGTGTTCTCCATTATTATTTTTTAACCATATTTTGTATAGTTACTTTCTTAGTTGTTGCCGTTAGAATTACAAGTAACAAAACAATGAGTTTGAAAAAAAAATAAGTTTGGATTAATACCAATTTCATTTCAAAAGAATAACTTTACAACAATATTGTAAAATACTGATCTTTATGGTAGTACTGTGATAGAAATTACTTCTTAATACATTTTAAACCCATCAACACAAATTTTGAATTATTATTTTATGTATTTGTCAGTTTCCAGAAAAAAAGACTTATAAAGATATATTTATAACGTTTTTATGTGTACCAGAAGTTAAAAATGTACTTATGCATATTTGTGCTTTTTATTTCTTTGTGTGAAGTTGAATTAATGTCTAGAGTCTTTTTCTATTACCCTGAAGGACACCCTTTAGGATCTCTGGTTGGGCAGGTGTGTAAGCAAGAAATTCCTTCAACTTGGATAGATCAAGGAGTATTTTAATTTCTCTTTCTTTTTTTTAAGATTTTATTTATTTATTTGATAGAGAGAAACACAGCTAGAGAAAGAACACATGCAGGCAGAGTGAGAGAGGGAGAAGCAAGCTTTCCACCAAACAGGGAGCCCAATGCAGGGCTCAATGCCAGGACTCTGGGACCATGACCTGAGCTGAAGGCAGACAATTAATGACTGAGCCAGGTGACTCTCTCTTTCATTTTTGATGGCTAATTTTCTGGATATAGAATTCATGGGTGATGTTCAGTCTTTTAGTGCTTTGAATATGTCATTTTACTGCCATCTGATCTCCCTAGTATCTGATGAGAAGTCTACTGTTAAGTTTATTGAAGATCTCTTTTACATGTTGAGTTCTCTTCTCTTGATGTTTTACAGGTTTTCTTTGTGTCTTTGTCTCAACAGTTTGATCATCATGTGTTCAGGTGTGTATTTCTTTAAATTTATTTACCCTGGTTGAACTTCATTGAACTTATTGAATTTATAGATTATTTTTTCATCAAATTTGGAGAATTTATAGCCATCGTTTATTCAACTATTCCTTATGTCTCTTCCACTTCTCTCCTTCTAAGGTTCACATTTTGCCTACATCGATTTTTTTTAAGATTTATTTATTTATTTATTTGAAAACAAGAGAGAGAATCAGGGGAGGCAGAGGGATAGGGAAGGAATTTCAAGCAGACTCCCCACTGAGTGTGAAGCTTTGCATGGGGCTCCACAACCCTGAAATCATGACCTGAGCTGAAATCAAGAGTCAGATACTTAACCAACAGACCCCCCTCAGGTGCCCCTATATTGATATTCTTGATGATGGTATCCTAAAATTTCTTCAGCTCTGTTTCTTTTTCTCCATTCTGTTATTTCTCTTCCTCAGACTACATAATTTCACTTGCTGTATCTCAAACTCAGATTTTCTTGTGCCTGCTCACATCTGATGTTGAGTCTCTTTATTGCATTTTTAATTTTAGTTATTGTAGTTTCCAATGTCATCATTTTATTTTTTATATACTTTCCAGGCCTTTATTGACATGCTCTATTTGATGAGACATCATTCTCATAATATCTTTTACTTATCTAGACATTGTTTTCTTTAATTTGTTAACATATCTATTACAACTGATTTAAAGTTATGATCTTGTAAGTTCAAATTCTGTGCTTACTCAGGGACAATTTATATTCATTTCCTTTTCTTTATTATGAATCTTATTTTCCTATTTCTTTGTATGTCTCATAGTTTTTCCTTAAAACTGGAAATTTTAAATACAGTA
This sequence comes from Spilogale gracilis, assembly GCA_004023965.1. Classification (NCBI taxonomy): domain Eukaryota; kingdom Metazoa; phylum Chordata; class Mammalia; order Carnivora; family Mephitidae; genus Spilogale; species Spilogale gracilis. Next base: position 177,970 of record PITA01001630.1, on the reverse strand, counting down.
ATGTAGCCAACCTATAAATCAGTTGTTCCTCTCCTGTTTTTTTTTCCTGTGATATCCTTGAATGATTCTGTAGAGTCTGCATTCATTGTTGTGTGTGGCCGATAATGTCTTTGCACATTTAGCTTAGAGGTTAACTGATGGCTTGGCAGAGATACATTTAAATTTATTGAACCAACAATTCTTCTATTTTTACCAAGAGCCTTTGTATTTATGTCAGGTCACACTCCCAATGCCTAGACAGGCAATTTAGAACACTGCCTTGGCCTTCATTTCCTGCTTTTATAGAGCCTCAAGATTGGCCAAATATAAGAGTTTAAGGCTATCTCAGGACTTTCCTGGGTATGCAAACAACTGAGCAAAAGCATTTGGCCCTCTAGAGTCACAGGTATATGTCAGAACTTTAAAAATAATTTATGAATTTCAGATTCTTTAGCCTTTTCTTTTAATTCTTTGGCCCTTAGTTAGTCCAACTAGTATTATTTCAGTCAGCTAAAGTGTTAAACAGTTGTTACTAATTGTTTCTCATATGGTAGGAAGGATTATGGCAAATGAACTCTAAGCCAGGCCAAGTAAAAACAAGCACTGAGAATAGAACTTTTGGGGGGAATCTGTAAAATAGATTGAAGAGTGACAGTTCTCTGTGGTTGGGAATTTTTGTAACCTCTATACCTGTTATGCCCACTAATGTGCTGCTTTTCATAGCTAAACTCAGTGTGATGTTGGTTTTCAAGTCTGTCTCAGAACTAGTGAGAAGGAAATAGAAATATGGTAAATTAAAATGTAAAAAGCTCACCATTTTTACTGAGATTTAGACTATTTTTGAATAAATGATCTTCACATTTTCCCAATATTTTGTTTAATTTCCAGATATTTGAAAACAAAATATTTTGACAGTTTTTGCTGTGATTTTGTTGCTTTCATGGAGGGGTATATTTTGTTTTGTTTTGTTTTGTTTTTTGAGGTTATTACCCTCTGTAAGTTCTTTTTGAACAAAGTATAATTTTATAATCCAATTTTTCTACTAGTAACACTGTCCCAAACACATAAAGCAAAATGTGACACAAAGGAAGGGATAAATAAGCAATTTAATAATTGTACTGGGGGATCTCAGTGACCCACACTTCTTAGAGGATAGAACACCTAGACAGGAAGTCAGGAGGGTCATAAGAGACTTAACATTATAAAATAACTTGATCCATTAGTTTACTACTGTACCATACCATTTATATGAAATGAGAAATAAAGACAAATGTATAGAAACACAAAAGTAAATGAGTTGTTCCCTACATTTGGTGTTAGAAAACCTGGATTGACTGGAAACAGGATGATGGATCTTTTGGGGATGATGGAAACATTCTACAACTGGATGGTAGTAATATATCTATAACTCTCTAAATATGCTAAAAATCATTGAGGTTCGCACTTAAAATGAGAATATTTCATGGTTAATTTTACTTCAATGAAGTTAAATTAAAAAAAAGATCCATGTCAATAAAAGCATGGACTTGTAATATTTTAGTGATATACAGCGTGAGATAATCAATCTGTTATATCAGGCAAACTGAGCAAAATGAAACAATGACAAAATAAACAAAAAAGTATATGTTTATATTGAGGTCTTCCATCTGTTTAGAGTTTATTTTTGTGTATGATGTAAGAGACTGATTGGGTTTCATTCTTCTGTATATAGCTGTCCAATTTTCCCAGCACCAATTATTAAAGAGACTGCGTTTTTTCCATTGGATATTTTTTCCTTATTTGTCAAAAATTAGTTGACCATAGAATTGAGGGTCCATATCTGGAGACTCTATTCCGTTCCATTGAACTATGTGTCTTTTTTTTTTTGCCAGTACCATGTTGTCTTGGTGGTCACAGATTTGTAATATAGCATGAAATCAGGCAACGTGATTCCCACAGTTTCATTTTTCTTTTTCAGCATTTCCTTGGCAATTCAGAGTCTTTTCTTGTTCCCCTTTTTAGGGAACAAAAACAAATTTTAGGATTTTTTGTTCCAGCTCTTTGAAAAATGCCATTGATATTTTGATCAGGATACCATTGAAAGTACAGATTACTCTGGGAAGCATAGACATTTCACACTGTTTATTCTTCCAATCCATGAGCATGGAATGTTTTTCCATCTTTTTATGTCTTCCTCAATTTCTTTCATAAGTGTTCTGTAGTTTCTAGAGTATAGATCTTCTACCTCTTTGATTAGGTTTATTCCCAGGTATCTTATGATTTTTGGTGTTATTGTAAATGGAATCGATTCTCTAATTTCTCTTTTTACAGTAACATTGTTAGTGTATAGAAAAGCAACTGATTTCTGTCCATTGATTTTATATCCTGCCACGTGACTGAATTGTTGTATGAATTCTAGTAATTTGGGTGGACTCTATTAGGTTTTCCACATAAAGTATCATGTCATCTGTGAAGAGAGAGCTTGACTTCTTTGCCAATTTGAATATATTTTATTTATTTTCATTGCTTGCTGAAGCTAGGACCTCTAGTACTATGTTGCATAATAGTGGTGAGAAAGGACATCTTTGAATATAGGCAGTTTCTTCTTCGACATCAGCCACAGCAAATTCTTTCAAGACAGGTCTCCAAAGGCAAGGGAAACAAAAGCAAAGATGAACTTTTGGGACTTCATCAAGATAAAAAGCTTCTACATAGCAAAGGAAACAATCAACAAAACAAAGAGGCAGACCCCGGAATAGGAGAAGATATTTGTAAATTACATTAATAGATAAAGGCCTGGTATCCAAGATCTATAAAGAAGTTCTCAAGCTTAATACACACACACACACACACACACACACACACACACACACACACACACACACACAGAGAGAGAATGATCCAGTCAAAAAATGGATAGAAGACATGAACAGACACTTCTCCAAAGAAGATATATGAATGGCTAACAGACAAATGAAAAATGTTCAACACGTTAGCCATCAGAGAAATTTAAACAAAAACCACATGAAGATACCACCCTACACCAGTTAGAATAGTGAAAATTAACAAAATAAGAAACAACAAATGACGGGAAACCTCTTACATTGCTGGTGGGAATGCAAGTTGGTACGGCCACTTTGGAAAACAGTATGGAGATTCTTCAAATAGTTGAAAATAGAGCTACCTTATGACCCAGCAACTGCATGACTGGGTATTTACCCCAAAGATATAGATGTAGTAAAAAGAAGGGTCACATGCATCCCAATGTTCATAGCAGCAATACCCACAATAACCAAACTGCTATTGAGATGTTCTTCAACAGACGAACGGAAAAAGAAGATGTGGTTCAAATATATACAATGGTTACTCAGGCATTGGAAAAGATGAACATTCACCATTTGCATCAACATGGATGGAACTGGAGGACGTTATGCTAAGTGAAATAGGTCAAGCAGAGAAAGACAATTATTTTGTTTCACTCATATGTAGAACATAAGGAATAGCAAGGAAGACATTAGGGGATGGAAAAGAAATATGGTGGGGGAAATTAGAAGGGGTTTGAGGTGAAAATCAGAGGGGAAGACAAACCATGACAGACTATGGACCCTGGGAAACTGAGGGTTTCAGAGGGCTGGAGGGTAGGGTAATGGGGTAACCTGGGTGATGGGTATTAAGGAGGGCACATATTGCAATGAGCATTGGGTGTTACATGCAAATAATGAATCATGGAATACTACATCAAAAACTTATGAAGTACTATATGATAACTAATGTAATAGAAAGAATTAGCATATCAAAAAATAAATGTGTGCTTTTAATTATACATTAAATATGTGACACATCCTCATTTCATAATACCATACTTCTAGAACTGAAGTCCTACATGAATTCTTGATAACTATTACTTAAGTATTATAGAACACTCATTCTTACATAATCAGAAAAATACTTTAAAAAGAAAAAAAAGAAATACTGAAACTATTGAAAAATCAAAAGTAGCTTTACATGGTTTATTGCTGCATTCACACATTTTCTAAAATGTTTTGGAACTACCAATGACATTTTATGTACATCTTTATGTGAGGCATTAATGTGCTGACAGATTACTGACATACTTACATATCAATGTGAAGAATTTTAAAACACCATATACAGAAGATAAACTTCCAAACACCCTACAGTTAATCATTGTAGCCACAAACTGAAATATACAACAAGTTAATCAATCATTCGAGACCATGATATTCTCTATATTAGTATTTATAATGAGAGTCAATTAAAAATTTTTTATTTGAAAAAAAAAAAAATTTGTTTCTTTAAATTTTTAAAGATTTTATTTATTTATTTGACAGAGAGAAATGCAGCTAGAGAGGGAACACAAGCAGGGGGAGTGAAAGAGAGAGAAGCAGGCTTTTTGCCAAGCAGGGAGCCTGATGTGGGGCTCAATCCTGGGACTCCGGGATCATGACCTGAACCGAAGGCAGTTGCCCAACCAACTGAGATACCCAGGTGCCCCTAGGTTTTATTTCTTTATCTGAATACTAGTTATACATGTATGTCAGGCTTGTGAAAATAATTCAAGCTATAAAGTTATGATATGTGGTTTTAAAAATATATAATAAATCAAAATTTAAACATTAAAAATAAATACTTGGGACTTTATTTTCAATGGCATTTTCTGAGAATATTTGCAGGTGAACAAAATATTTTATTTTTAATTGTAAAAAAATTGTAAAAAGATTTCATCTATTCAGTTGTCAAAGAGAGAGCACAAGCAGGGGGAGTGGCAGGCAGAGGGAGAAGCAGGCTCCCTGCTGAGCAAGAAATCCAATGCAGGACTTCATCCCAGGACCCTAGGATCATGACCTGACCCAAAGGCAGGTGCTTAACTGACTGAACCATCCAGGCACCCCCCCTAATTGTGAAAACTTAAACTTAAATATCTAGAAGATAATGAATTTTTTTTTGAGAGAGAGAGAGCAAGTGGGGTAAGAAGTAGATGGAGAGGGAGAGAAAGAATCTTGAGTAGGCTCCATGCCCAGTGTAGAGCCCAGTGCAAGACCTGATTTCACAATTCTGAGATCATGACCTGAGCTGAAATCAAGAGCTGGATGCTGAACTGACTGAGCCAGCCAGACACTGCTAGAAGAGAATGCATTTTGAGTAATGAGCTACCAATTCTAAAGACACATAGCATAGCAGGAAGTTTTAATCACTAATTATCTTGTTTATAAATTTTGTTTTTCTATAAAATTTAATATATTCTATTTTGATCTGATTCGGTCTTAGAAGAGTTAAGGATAAGAGTCCTTGGGCTGTACTCCCATTGAAAGTTTCTAACTTGATTATTTTGGTAAATATCTTTGGTATTCAACTAAAATACCACAACAAACTGTATATAAAGATCAGTTTGATTTCAGTAAGCCAAATGATAAAGTCTCTTGTGGCATACTTGTAGTTGAAAGAAAAAACGTGGTCTGAATGATTAAAGTGTTAGGTAGATTAGCATTTGAATAAACTCATACTAAAGATGTCATATAATCAACCAGTGTTAACTTGAAAAATATTCTCTAGCAGAATAACTTAATACTTTCTGATTCAACATAGTGAACAAAGATATTAGTGTCCTTAGACATTCTCCTTATCAAATATTCAAATGACCCAAATCTGGGAAAGAAATCTAACATGGTAGATTCCAGTTGAAGTTAAAAATGATTTTGATTAGCTAATACATGCAAGATAATCCACTGATGTGAATTTAATCAATCACACAAAGGATTGAGAAGTTTGTGTGATATAATAACAATTAGCATTTCCAAAAAATGTGTTTTGTTTTTTTTAACTTGGTTTTTTTTTCAGTGTTCCAAGATTCATTGTTTGTGCCCCACACCCAGTGCCCCATGCAGTACATGCCCTCAATATTCACCACCAGGCTCGCCAGTCTCCCAACCCCTTACCTCCAAGAACCTCAGTTTGTTTCTGAGTCCAAAGTCTCTCATGTTTCCTCTCCTTCCCTGATTTACTCTGCTTCCCATTTCCTTTCCTTCTCCTACTGTTCTCTATATTACTCCTTATGCTCCACAAGTAAGTGAAACCATATGATACTTGACTTTCTCTGCTTGGCTCATTTCACTCAGCATAATCTCCTCCAATACAGTCCATGTTGCTACAAAAGTTGGGTATTTATCCTTTCTGATGGTGGCATAATAATCCATTGTATATATGTACCATATCTTCTGTATCCATTCTTCTGTTGAAGGGCACCTTGGCTCTTTCCATAGTTTGGCAATTGTGGTCATTGCTGCAATGAACAGTGCGATACATATCACATTTCTTTTCACTACATCTGTATTTTGGGGGATAAATACCCAGTAGTGCAATTGCAGGGTCATATGGTAGCTCTATTTTTAATTCTTTTAAGGAATCTCCACACTGTTTTCCAAAGTGGCTGCACCAACTCGCATTCCCACCAACAGTGTAGGAGGGTTCCCCTTTCTCCACAGCCTCCAACAACTTTTGTTTCCTGTGTTGTTAATTTTGGCCATTCTGACTGGTGTAAGGTGGTATCTCAATGTGGTCGAAAATGTGTTTTGTGGTGTTAATAACTGCCTAATGAAAAAATGGTAATTGAAAAATACTGGATTTAACAATTAATCAGTTTTCTTACTGTAATACTTCTCAGACCCTTTAATGAACAGTGAAAAACTTTTTTGCTGTGGAGCATTTGAGTGACTGGTGTTTCAGGAAAACTTCTTGTGAAAAACTTATGTAAAAAAAAAACAAAAACAAAAAACAAAAAACTTATGTAGATCAGGGAATGCACTATAATACATTCCTGAACTCAACCCCAGAATAAGGTAAGGGAATAAAAGCAAAAACAATGACTTTAAGGACTGAAATTGGGATTGCCTACTATGAATTTAACAATTTTCTATCTCTGCTTCATTCTACTTGGCTTCCTTTCACAGACAAGTCCTCTCTATGTTACAGGGAAGATAGCCACCAGTAGTCTCATATTCATATTCTCTTAATTGTGTAACCACAGTAGAAAGAAGCTTCTTTAATCTGGAATCATATTATAAATTCTAGGGAAGGGCTCTGGATAACATTACCAAATCCCAGACCAATTGATGTTACTTGTTAGGTGGAGTATGTTGATTATCTGGGCTTTAGGGAGAGGTCTATACCTGAGGCAACGAACCCTTGGTACCGTAAATAGTTCTATAAGATACACATGGAATGGAGAAGACATTATTTAAAAAAAATATATTAGAGAAACTAAGACAATATACTTTGATAAGACTTCCATGTTACATTCAATAAATAAAATAAAATTATTTTGATAAATAAAATAATTTTGATAGTTACACATGTAATACAGATTTAATAAGGAAACATGGAAAATAGAGGAAAAAAGAGTAAGGGAGATGTTAAGAAGTATCTTTAACATCTTTAATTAACAGAAACACTATTAATATTTAGGGAGTTCAACTACAGTGATAATTTTATAAGCCAAATTTGGATTCTACTCTGGTTTCTCCAAGTATTATGTAGCTATATGACTTTACATAAGCTTGTTAATCTCTCTGCATTTCAATTTCTTCTCTGTTCGGTAGGAGTAAAAATATTTAGTCTGTGGTTGCTGTGATGTTTACATAAAATAATTTATCTAAAGCCCCTAATGCTGTATTTGGCATATATTAAGTACTAAATATATGGCAGTTTGTTTCTACTGTTGTTATTTGGACATACTTCTTCCATTTCTTGTATAATCTTTGTATGTAATTGCTCAAAAAAAGCCACTTCCACTAGGAAATTTATAATGGAAGAGATTGTCAGGCACCAATTCTGACAATGACAGAATATCTGTATAGTTCCTATACAATGTTTGATTAAGTAGAATCCATCAAGATGAACTAACTACAAACATATATCTCAAGGTATATGGTTTATTTGTTTTTAATGGTATAACAGTATTCATTTTGACATTGGATATCTTTTTTTTTAATTCCAGTATGGTTAATATATGGTGTTATATTAGTTTCAAGTGTACAATATAGAGGTCCAACAATTCCATATATCACCGGATACTCATCACAGTAAGTGCACTCCTTAATCCCCATCACCTATTTCACCCATCCCCCCACCCACCTCCCCTCTGGTTACCATCAGTGTGTTCTCTATAATTAAGAGGCTGTTTCTTGATTTGTCTTTTTTCCCTTTGCTCATTTGCTTTGTTTCTTAAATTCCACATATGAATGAAATTGTATAGTATTTGTTTTTCTCTGACTGACTTATTTCACTTGTCATTATACTCTAGCTCCACCCTATCTTACATCATTCCAATAAAAGATATTTTGTGCTTTTATCTTGGTCATGGATTTATCCTGTTTACCTCAAAAGGAGATCCAGGTAATTTTCTCACCCTTTCCCCTCCTTCCATCACCCCCCACACAGTGCAGAAGGGCAAAAGGTGTACTCATACATTAAAATTTGGGCTTCATCCTTAAGAACACTCCTATGTAGTCTAGTTGTAGGGTGTATGCTTCAGGAGTCATGATATGACCACATCTAGAACAGAGCTAAGATTAATAAGTCAAAATTACAAGGATTCAGGTCTGGTAAAAAATATCAATACAGGGGCACCCGGGTGGCTCAGTCCTTAAGCGTCTGCCTTCAGCTCAGGTCATGATTCTGGAGTCCTGAAGCTCCCTGCTCCAAGGGAAGCCTACTTCTCCCTCTTTCACTCCCCCTGCTTGTGTTCGCTCTCTCACTGTGTATCTTTCTGTCAAATAAATAAAATATTTTAAAAATATATCAATACCTATATTATGGCAATTTCAAAATGACCAGCATGACTAGGTTGCCTCAATGTAAGCTTTTCACATTGGTAGTGTTAAGTAGAGGATTTCTTTATCAGACTTTTAAACACAACATAAATTTCTCATTCTAATAGTTGTTTTTTTTTTTTTTTAAGATTTTTATTTGACAGGGAGACAGCAAGAAAGGAACAAAAACACAGGGAGTGTGAAGGAGAAGCAGGCTTGTTGCTGAGCAGGGATCCTGATATGTTGTGGGCTGCAATTGAGCAAAGGCAGATACTTAATGCCTGAGCCACCCAGCAGCTTCTCACTCCAATACTTCTAAAGAAAAATTGCACGGTACCATCTTTTCAGTCTCAACTTTAGATTCTGACATTTGTAGCATTGTGCTTCTCAAACTTAACTTTGGTACAAAGTTATGTAAATCAGAATATAAATAAGATGTGTCTTACCATAAAATCAATTGCACCCAACAAACTCATTTGAAAGAATCTTCATCTGCGTGTGTAGGTGTCTCAGTCAATTAAATGTCTGCCTTCCTTGGGCTCAGGTCATGATCCCAGGATCCTGGGATTGAGTCCAGCATCAGCTCCTCCCTGCCTGCTTCCCCTGCTTTTACTCTGTCAAATAAAAAACTTAAACTTAAAATGCTGATGGATTATTTTTTTAAAAAATAATCTTCAATTTTTAAACAAATACATATTATGGATTAGCTTGCAAAATCATGTGCTTTTTTTTTAAAGATTTTATTTATTTATTTGACAGAGAGAAACACAGCTAGAGAGGGAACACAAGCAGGGGGAGTTAGAGAGGGAGAAGCAGGCTTCCTGCTGAGCAGGGACCCTGATGAGGGCTCAATGCAGGGCTCAATCCTGGGACTCGATCCTGGGATTTGGGGATCATGACCTGAGCCAAAGGCAGATGCTTAAGGACTGAGCCACCCAGGTGCCTCAATCATGTGAAGTTTTAAAAGGACACTAAAGATTCAAGAAAATGATGAATTCTATGTGAGGTGTTTTGAGGACTAGTTTCCCTCTACAAACTCCCATGGGATGTATACTCTGTTATTAGGTGTGCTTGAGAGAGAAAATTTATAAACTATGTAAGGTCTTGGTTTTAGAGACAATTCATTTGTGTTAATTCTCTTACATCTACCATCTAAGTATACTTGACACACCAGGTTACATTAGTTTTAGATGAAAAAACTAGTGATTTAATACATTTATATATTGTGCTATGTTCACCACAGATGTAGCTACCATCTGTCCTGTTACATTGCTATTATCCTATCATTGACTGTATTCCTTACGCTCTGCTTTTTATTCCCATGACTTACTCCATAACTGGAAGCCTGTATCTCCCTTTCCCCATTTTGCCCACCCTCCTTCACCCTTCCATTTGCTCATAGTTCTGATTCTGCTTTTCATTTTCTAAGGAATCTGTGTCATCCATGAGTACCCCTATGACAGTATGCACCTTGTGGTTGATCAGGAAAGAGAAGCCTGGCTTATGAGGGGAATAAAATAGATTTTTTCTTTCTCTGTCTGACTTATCTCACTTAGTGTAATACACTTTAGGTCCATCCATGTTGTCTCAAATGGCATGTCATTCTCTTTTATGGCTATATGCTATTCCATTGTGTGTATGTGTGTATACATTTTCCCTATCTATTCATCTACTGATGGACACTTAAGTTGCTTCCATGTCTTTGCTATAGTTATTAATGCTGCAATACATATTAATGGTTTAATAAATCTTTTCAAGTAAGTGTTTTCCCTGGGTAAGTGCTCACTAGCAGAATTATTGGATCATATAGTATTTTTATTTTATTTTTTTGAAGAATTCTACAGTTTTCCATAGTGGCTGTACTAAATTATATTCCAACAGTGCATGAGGGTTCATTTTTCTCCACATCTTTGCCAACAGTTGTTTCTTGTCTTCTTGATTTTAGTCATTGTTTTTAAGATTTTGTTTATTTATTTGAGAGAGAAAATGAGTGAGAGAGAGCATGAGAGGGGAGAAGCTCAGAGGGAGAAGCAGACTCCCCACGGAGCTGGGAGCCTGATGTGGGACTTGATCCCAGGACTCCAGGATCATGACCTGAGCTGAAGGCAGTGGCTTAACCAACTGAGCCACCCAGGCACCCCTTAGTCATTGTTTTTAGAGACAATTTGAACACATAATACACTGTTGAGAAAAATTAGTGAAAGATATATGGATGTAGTCTTCAGCAAAATGACAATCAACTTAAAAATAGTACATGTTCATTAATTTTGAAAGTTACTTGATTTTCCCTACCAAAAATGTTTTGTCTTATGATTTAGTTAAACTAGTTAAGGAAAATTAAATATCATACTTTTATCATGTCTCTATGAAAAATTGTAAATAAGGGATTAAGTTTGCCATCAAAGGCTGTAAAGTGCTTAAAGTTACACACCTGGTTTACAAAAAAATCAACAATAACAACAACAAAAACAGCAACAACAAACACCCTACTTATCACAAATAGCAGAAACAACATGTGCCAGGTTCTCTTAAATTTAACTTATTCTTAAGTATCTTTTTTCTTCCTTGCTTTTCTTTTCCTTTTTCCCTTTTCTTTCTTTCTTTCTTTCTTTCTTTCTTTCTTTCTTTCTTTCTTTCTTTCCTTCTTTCTCTCTCTCTTTCTTTCTTTCTTTCTTTCTTTCTTTCTTTCTTTCTTTCTTTCTTTCTTTCTTTCTTTCTTTCTTTTTCTTTTTTTTGAGAAAGAGCATGCTTTAGGGTGGAAAGAGCACTGCTTTTGACCGAACAGATGAAGGCACGCTGGTGGGCAACCAACATATCATACTCAGAAAAGTACACAGGAGGTTTTGCCAAGAGAGATCAACTGGATCATGGGTTCCTCTGGGCAGGTTCCCTAACCTCATCCCTCCAAGAGGTCAAGACATTCCCAGTCATTTCCTTAGAAAGCAACTGTGGTCAGCTAGAAATAGAGCCTGCCAGGATGCCTTCTTTTTTTTTATAAAGAACATTTTCTATAGATATTTTGGTCTTCATTTGTTACTTCATTCTAAGTTTTCTCAAAGCCATCAGACCAACTACTTTACAGATGGTCTTGATGTTGGCATCAGAAAGGTCATGATCAAGTCATGCAGGATTACTTCATTGGTCAACATAACCCTGCTTGTGTGCTTCTTAGTCTTTTCATCAGAGGGAAATGGATCTTCTGTAAATGAAACCTGTTCTGATAATGCTGGATCCAAATTTTCTGTCCGATTTGTGTCCATGATAACCTTCACATAATTCCTTAAATCAAATCCATTCAGCTGGTTCAACAGTTCCAACATTGTTCATTGAATTTCTCTCTCACCACCAGAATTTTGAGTCCTTTTTGCTCCAATGGCATCAATTTCATCAGTAAACATGATAGATGATGCATACTCTTCAGCAACTAGAAACAATTCTCAAACAAGTTTGGACTCATCACCTAGTTACTTCTAAATTTAGAGTCAACAATTCTCATGTTTGGTTTGCTACTGCTTTGGCTAATAACGTTTTAGCTGTATCAGGTGGACCAGAGAGAATGATCCTCTTCAGGAGCTTTATACCCATCTATTCATAATATTCATAATAAATGAGAGGAAGTTCCACAGATTCTTTAATTTCCTGGATTTGGTTGTTCAATCCCCCAGTATTAGCATAGGCTTCTTGGGGTGGGGGGCTTTTCTCCCTTCATCACTGTGACTAAGGAATCTATGTTATCCATGAGTACTCCTATGACAGTACGCACCTTGTGGTTGAGAAGGGAAGAGAAGCCTGGTTTCAACAGATTCCTGTCTACAAGGAAAGGATGCTGAAATAGTGTTCTGAACCTACAGATGTACATATGACAATGTAATTTTCTTTTTTTTTTTAAAGATTTTTTATTTATTTGACAGAGAAACACAGCCAGAGAGGGAACACAAGCAGGGGGATGAGAGAGGGAGAAGCAGGCTTCCCGCCGAGCAGGGAGCCCGATGTGGGGCTCGATCCCGGGTCTCTGGGATCATGACCTGAGCCGAAGGCAGTCGCTTAACCAACTGAGCCACCCAGGCGCCCCGACAATGTAATTTTCATCAATGATCTCTACCAAGGTTCCTACTGACATCAGGGTCCTCCTCAGATTATTCACCTTTGTTCTTTTCTCCTTTTGTTTTTCTTCTAAAGGCTTCATTTTTTTTCCTGATTCCTAATGAACTCTTCCTCCATGCAAAGATACTCTTTAACTCTAACTTCAGTAATTTTAACCAGCACTGAGTGTGAGGTGTCAGCAATGGCAGCTTACTGGCAGCATCTGTTCTGATTTTTTCTTCTCTTTCTCCACTCTGATTGGTACAGCAGGTTCATCTTTTTCTTGCCCTTGGCATCCTTCTTACCACCTCTAGGGTCATACTTACTTCAGCCACTCAAGGCCAGGTATATATTTGAAAATATTTTCTGATAGCTTAATCATGTTTTATGATGGTAGTATTATAACTTCCCATATATTTTTTCATTCAAAATATCTAATGACAGTAATTGCAGTTGTTTTTCAAATAATTAAATTTTACCTAAAGTATACTTTTCATGTTATTTACATGGGAATGCCTATTTAATTACACAAGGAATTATGTGATATATACTTCTCTCTTCAGTTAGTCAGCTAAGTTTTAACCTAGTTTCATTAGTTAGTAACATGATGATATATGTTCATATGTCACAAAGTTTAAATAAAGATATCACAGAGAAATTGAATTATCATTTGATAAATTGGAAATATTAATTTTTCACGAGTTATAAAATGAGTTTTATTTTTCCATAGTCATATTTCTCTTTCCCACTGAGAGTCCTACATAGAGTCAATGGATACATGCAATACTATCATAAAGGACTGCAGAGTTAATCAGTTAAAAATCAAAAGAAAAAGAGTTGAATACTTTTTACTTGTCCTGAAAATCAGATGCACTTGTTTTGTTTTACCTCTATGTACAAATTTGGTATGCCATCATTTCCAAAAATTGGTTAAAGTAATTTTACTTATGGGATTTCTATTCATTCATTCTTTTAGTCTTTTTTTAATATAAGTTAAAATTTTTAGTTTTAAGGGTAAATATAAAATTAAATGAAACTAAGAAACTGAAAATTATAAAGATAGTATTTTCTCAAGTATATTTTAAACATGAGAATCAAGATTTTTAGTTATTAGGAATTATTCCCATTAAAAAATATCATATTCACCCAAAGTCTTGATTATTTACTGAAGTACATTATTTTAATCATTCCCCTTGAATCACTTTTTGACCAAAATAATTAAAAAATGTTAAAATATATATTAATTGGGGCACCTGTGTGGCTCAGTTGGTTAAATGTCTGTCTTCAGCTGAAGTCATGATCTCAGTGTTCTGGGATCAAGCCCCACATCAGGTTTTCTGTTTAGTAGGGAGTCTGATTCTCCCTTTCACTCTTCCTGTGTGTACTCTCTATCTCTTAAATAAGTAAAATCTTTAATAAAAGTATATATTAACTGTTAAAGGACAAATATGTTTTGAAGGAAATTTCCAAAAAAAAAATACCACTTCTTACATTACTCAGAAATGGTAATACGTTTTAATAAGTAATTTTATTATTTTAGAAGGTTATCCAACTCCTTAGAATATTAGAGTATCATCTCTAATAAGCATAAATTGAGAGGGGAGAAGAGTTGCTATTACCTAGAGAATGCTAATATGTAGTGAACATTACTAAATTAATGTAATAATTCAGGTCATTCACTATGTACAGATTATCCTATAATGCGTAATGGTTGTAAAACATTCAAATAGTATTAAAAAAGTGGAATTCTTAGCATAACTCCACCCCTTAATAGTAATGGAGAATCCTTATTAAGAATTAGGCATATAACTTCCTCATATTTTCATTTATATTGAAACATATGTACATGTTTTATTTAAGTAAAATTAAGCCATGCATAGCTTTTCTTCAATTTACTCATTTTACATTTTTTTGTCTTATTACATAAATAATTCCTATGTGCTCTAAAGACCAAAAAATCTATTAGAATTTGTTATTTGTACCATAATCTTAAGATAACTACTTTTAATCATTTATTATATACCTTTCCATAAATATATTAATATATATTTTTGTAAAATATCATTATTTAGCTCATTGTGGATATCTTTTCATTTTAGTAAATGTAGATTTATTTATTTTTTTAAGTTTATAGTGTTCTTTTTACCTATATGCTGGATTGCATTTATTGAATTCCCTAATTACAAATATTTAGATTGCTATCATGTTTACCATACAAATGAAGATACATTTGACATCGGGATAAATAAGGATATTAGGATATTAATTATATGTTTGTAGTTGTGTGTGCGTGCATGTGTATGTGTATAATCCTTGCACAGTTGTATGAGAGCCAAGGGTGTCAAACTGGACGATATCAACTGTGTAGGCCAGAGCCTTGGCTATTTTCCATGTGTCAATGCTTCTTTTATGTGAATATATGTACTTAGTAAATTGTGAGCAGAGCTTAGTATAGCAAAATTTAGATATTTGTTAAGTCCTATGAAATAAAGAAAAGTAAAAGACAGCATTAGATATTTGAGATTTTTTACATGCTTAAAACTTTGTAATATTTCCATAAGCAAACATAGGCATGTCCTTCAGTGCCCACATTGACAAAACAAAGTTTTCATTAGATGTCCCCTTAACCATGCTGGTTATAATGAAGGGTTTTAGGGCACTGAAAAAAGGGGAAATATGGAGCAAATAAACATCATTTTGTCAGCCCTTTATAAGACTGAGTTTGAATATGCAGTGATTACATGTGCACTTTGACATATGAAGCAGTTAAAAAAAATATACCAGCAGAGGTCTGGAAAATATTGACAACAAAATCTGATTATTACTTAATGTTATTTTGCGTATATATAAAAAGAATTTATTTATCCTTCAAGGTTGAATCTGACTCACTATATTATAAATGTGTCCTATTAATAAATTTGTGGCCTGGCAAAAAATAAAATCTTACTTTGACTCTGACCAATGATCCCCCCAAAACAATGAATATTTCCAGAAATTCCTAGAAGTAAACGTGTTTGAATCCAGGAATTTATACTTAATTGTCTCAGCTATCTTACTTTGATATAGAGCATCTTTACTGTGTACTATAAATACACTTTGATTTCTAGTTTGAACTTGGTTTACTGTATTTTAATTCCCAGATCTCCACAGTACATAGCTGTGATGAGTATTAAGTAGATGCATATGAGTTGCTTTGAAACTTGCCAAGTTCTGTATGGATAGAACATGTACTTTTGTTAATTAAGTACTGTTGTTAATTAAATGATGTCTTTGCACATGAGGACAGTGACTGTATTTGCATAATTTCATTTTATCAAACACCTAGCATGGTTTCCTTATGAAATCATGTTATGATACTGTTGTTGAAATAATGTAATATATTTCATGGCTTAGTTACCTATATGTGAAAATCAGCATCTAACTCATTCATTTGAGCTGTCTAAAAGAGAATATTATCAGCTGGACCAAACACTAAAAACCACAACCAGGAAGACATGTTCCCAATATAATATCCCAATGCCTCTGCTTATATATCTCATTGCTTGTTCTACTTCAAGGTTAGCCAAGAAAACTAGAACTTAAAGGGTAACTTCCCAACTAAGTAAAACTAGAGAAAATAAAATATTTGGAGAAAATACCTGGAGAAGGGATACTCCTTTGGGATTTGAAATGCACAATAATGTTGATTCATTATAACACTGAAATCTAACTAAATTCATTTATAGTCAGGAGTAATGATGAATGATTTTTAAAAATAAATACAAGGGTTCTATGCACATAGGTAAAATAGAGAAAATTCAACTTGAAAATATTTTGGAGGCCTAGGCTTTATGGTTTCTGTATTTATATGTATAATGCCCATCTCTCATAGGCATGAAGGCCTAATGTGATATATGCAAAAGTGAGACTGTGGAAGGAAGGGGTTTGATTCTTAAATGAACACATGGGATTATTTTCACACCATCGGTTGTTCTGATTTCCTCTTCAGAAGATCCATTGTTGCCAACATAGGCAGCTAACCAGAGAACAACAGATGATGTGAGGGGAAAAAAAAAAAAGAGCTACCACCACAATTCTTTATTTTAATTTGCATTTATAAGCCCAGGCCATATAGAGTCTCTTAAGAGGTTATATTTCAGTTGCATAGAAGTTTTAAAGGATCCTGTTGAAAGTGGACATAACTGTATCCTCTCTAGCCAATTAATTCATCTATTTCCTGGAGAAGTAATGTGATCCTATTCATTAAAGTCTTTTTGCTTGATATCTGTACATCTCGGAGGACGACATGATAACTCAATTCAGCTACCAGCTCTGACAACTCTTCCCTAGCACTTTTCTTTCCCCCAGAATGATTGTACTTTATGGCAAGAGTAAACCAGAAGTACAGTGTTTTCCATTTAGGAATTCTCATTTTTAATACACTATAACCTCTTCCACATGAATTAAAGCACTAATGAGGTACGCAGCAGAGGCATAGCAATAAAATTGAAGTCAGACTTTTCTGTTTATCCAAATATCATTTATATTCACTCTAGGTTAAAACAAAGACAATTTGTTAACACATAATTCCTCGTAGCATAAATAGGAAATAAATACTAATTAAAGGAGGGCTCTTTAAAGAAGAGTGACATATATTGTCTTTATGTCTTATGTCTTATGTCTTAATAAATTTGGGGAGGGGATAAGGAGTTACTTAAGCAGTTTTGTGTAAGACAACCTAATCCTAAAAACATTCAGTTACATTACAGTATTAATAATTTACCTTTAAGCATGTGAAATACATTATGGTTCTATCCAGTGGGGAACTTTAGAAAATGTTAGGAAGTCAATCTTCTCTTATAAATGTTCACAGAATAGTCTATAACCACACTGTCAAATTTATAATCACTTTCACCTGTGTTTCTGACCTCATCCCAGGCAGTTTTCTCCAGGACTTCTCTCCATTGATTATCCCCTCTCCATTCTCTCCCTTCAATTTCTCCTTCCTCATAAAGATACTTCCCTATAGCATATACTCATATATTCAAGCATCTCTAATTTAAACAGCAGGAAATAAATTCCTTTCTTAAAGAAGTCTTTTTGTCTTGTGATTTTCACTTCCCTCTCTCTTTGTCTAATCTTTAAAGTCTATCTTCCTTAACAGTTTCTGTTTCTTCATCTTGCACTCTTCCCATGCCACGGCACTCTGGCTTCTACCTTTACCACTCTGTTGAATCATTTAACTTTCTGATGTAAAATATTTTTTTACGTTAACTTCTAGGAAACATCTGATAGTACATAGTGTCCCTATATCTGAAACTCCCTTTTTTTAAACCAATTTCCACATATCTCTTGGTTCTTATCCTACTTTTCAGACCATTCCTGCTTCATCATGTTCAGTAATTCTCTTCCCCCACACATTACATCTTTACCCTTAACTTGTTGCATCACCCTATGCTTTACTGGTTCATAAAAGCCATCAGAAGAGAACTGCGTCATCCACCTTCAATCAAATCAACAAACTCACCTGCATCAGCATTCCTATTTCTGACTGCCTCTTCTTATAATGGACAAAGTTTACCTTTTCCTTTTGAAGACCAATCACTTCCTTTGTGCAATGAAAGAAAACCAGGAATGTGTATTGTAATTAAAGACAATAAAGAGGAGTATTCTAAGGGAATGTTTAAATTTTCAATTTTTTTATTGTGCTTGTTATTCCTTTTCAGTTTTCTCTGCTAGTTCTTCCTTATGTATCCAGTCTCAAAACAATGATGAACCTTATCTTGAATCCCAAGGACTTGTAATTTCCTCCTCTTTTCTCTTCGCATTCAAATCTCTCTCTTTTAGGAGATCTTGCTCATCCATGGGTTTTATCCATTGATGACTTCTAAATTTAAAACTGTAATCTAGAACATACACCACAGCTACAAACATATATACATTTCTACTTGACCTCTCAACTTAGACAACTAATGGACAAGTCAAATTGAACCACTGCCAGAATAACTTTATTGATTTCCCACTCATCAACCTGTTCTTTTCTCAGTTCTCCATTCCAGTAAATGGAATTATCCTCATAGTTGCTCAGACTCAAAATATACAAATAATTTGTATTCTTCCCTTTCCTCAGAAAATTATATACATATATATATACTATATATATTATTACTATATATCACTATATATAATAGTATATACTATTTCACATCAGTCTACCTTTCATCTCCAATAATACTACTTGAAAATAAGACATCATCATCTTTTGGGGCATATGGGTGGCTCAGTAGGTTAAAGCCTCTGCCTTTGGGTCAGGTCATGATCTCAGGGTCCTGGGATCAAGCCCTGCATCAGGCTCTCTGCTCAGCGGGGAGCCATCTTCCTCCTCTCTCTCTGTCTGCCTCTTTGCCTACCTATAATCTATTTCTCTGTCAAATAAAGAATAAAATATTTTTAAAAAGACATCATCATCTTTTGCATAGACTATTGTAATAGCTTACTCCTGGTCTTCCTCTTTCTTCTGTTCTTACCTCCTTGCAATCTATTCTCCAGAGAGCAACTAAGATGATATATTTATGTATAAATTAGTTCATTGGACTTTTCTCCTAAAAATCCTTCAATGTTTACCCACTCTTCCTTTTTTTTAATATTTGAATGCCATTTTTTGGCAAACACTTGTTCTTTTTCTAAATTTTAATTCCAAAATAGTTCATATGCAGTGTTATATTAGTTTTAAGTATATAATATTGTGATTCAACAATTCCATGCATCACTCAGTGCACATCATGACAAGTGAACTCTTAATCATTATCATCTATTTGACGCATTTCCCCACCTACCTCTCATCTGGTAACCATCAGTTTATTCTCAATAGTTAAGCCTGTTTCTTGGCTAGAATTTCTACTAACCTATGATCCAGTAACTGCACTACTAGGTATTTATCCCTAAAATACAAAAACACTAATCCAAAGGGATATATGCACCCTTATGTTTATAGCAGCAATATTTACAATTGCCAAATTATGGCATCAGCCTATTTGATAGGTGAATGGATGAAGATGTGATATATATATAATTCAGCCATAAAGAAGAATAAAATCTTGCCATTTGCAATAAAATAAATGGAGGTATAAAGTATAATACTAAGTGAAATACATCAGTCAGAAAAAGATAAATACTGTATGATTATACCCATATATGGAATTTTAAAAAACGTGCAGGGAAAACTACTCCCTGAAGCCTGCAATCCTTTGTGGTTTAACTCTTGTCTACTTCTCTAGTCTCATCTGATGCTTCTCTTCCCTTTGTTCATCTTGTTTCATCTCAAGGTCTTTTTGCTGTTCTCTATCTACCCTTAGAAAGCTTTTCTGTGGGTGCCTGGGTGGCTCAGTAGGTTAAAGCCTCTGCTTTTGGCTCAGGTCATGATCTCAGGGTCCTGGGATCAAGGCCCACTTCAGGCTCTCTGCTCAGCAGGGAGCCTGCTTCCTCCTCTCTCTCTGCCTGCCTCTCTGCCTACCTGTGATCTCTCTCTGTCAAATAAATAAATTAAAAAAAAACTAAAAAAAGAAAGCTTTTCCATAACTTCTTCTCATTCTTCAAGTCTCAGATCAAATATTATCAAGATTGTCTTCCTCAATTAGATTATTGATTCTATTGTTCCCCATGTCTACACCAACTGTTGCATTATCCCAATTTTTTCCTTCATAGCTCTTAACACAATTTTGGCTCATGTTTTTATTTATGGTTTTACAAGTTTTAAGACCTATCTCACCACAAGGAAGACACTCCCATGAAAGCAGGATTATCTGCCTTTTTTAATTGTTATATTTCAAGTGCCTTGTATTGTGCTTGGTTTCTCAATAAATACTTGGAAAGCACACAGCAATGGTTAAGAGCATGGGTCAATCATTTGATTCACTCTACCACTTATGAGGTGTGTGATTTGGTCAAGTCACTTAACCTCTCTGAGACTGTTAATTCATCTATAAAATAAAAAAAAAATAGTATCTATGGCAGTCAAATGAGACTATTATTACTAAATACTTAGCATTAAGATTTGGACTTAAGGCACATTCAAGAAATAGTAACTATTTTTATTTGAATTATTCACTAATACCTAACCAGTGAAGGTGGATTTTCCTTGTGTATCATCTTGGACGTGTTCTATATTGTCTTCCTGGAAAATTTCATTCATATTCATGGCTTCAATTTCTACCTATAAGCTACTTCTTCTCAAAGCTGCATCTCTAAGCTTTTTTTTCCAGAAGTACAAATTCTATTTGTACACTCAATATTTCTACTGAATTCCCCATATTAAACTTAAACTAAAAATGTTAATGTATGTGAGTCTGATTCATCACATTTCATTCCTAACCAGCTTCTTTTTAAATCTGTATAATGATGATCTTCCCATTTGCTTTCAAATTAGAACCTCAAAGTCGATCTAGAGTTACATTCTTCCTTGGAAAACTAAGAAGTCCTATCCTAAATCCATTATACTGCATCATATATGGCAAAGAAGTATATTTGGAGGCCAAAAAAAAAATCATCAGAGAGGCAATTTCTTTCAGATAAGATCCTCCCATGTCACCCAAATTATCTTTGCTGGAGATGAGTGAAGGGTAGAATATGCCACCCCAAAATGTACCACTTTGGCATAAGGATTATTTTCAGGTGAAGGCATTTGAGAAGCAGATACAAGAAAAGCTCTTTACCCTCCCACTGTATGCCTAAAAGCAGGATGTAAATTGTAAAAATGCTGTTCTGCTCTGCCAGGAATAGCAGATATTAATTATTGGAAACAACTATAAAGCCCAAGACAGTACTAGAGGGATCTAAAAAACAAACCTTGCTAAATTTCCCCATATATTTGCTTTCACATAATTTGCTACCCCTTAAGACTCAACGTCCTTTTTCTTTGTCTTGTCAAGTCTCAAAAAATTTATTGTTCTTTTGTGAAATGTTGAATAAGCCCGAGTTCTTACCATCCCTCTGAATTATCCCATGCATATGCAAGATGCACACATTAATAAATTTCTGTTTGTTTTTCTCTTATTAAGCTTTCTTTTGTTAGTCTAATTTACAGGGTCCCAGCCAGAGATAAAAGATGAGTAGTGGAAAATGATTTTTTTTTGCTCCTACATACCCAAGGGTATACTCAACCTAGAGTTTTTTAATCTTTTGACATTGGTGTTAATAATTAGCATTTAGAAAAAAGCTAAACTGCATCAGCTGAGCATTCCACTGTTTCTAGAACTGTCACAAAGCAATTTGTGTGGGAATACTCCCAAATTAAAGCTTCTTGGAAATACATAATTCTTTTATTTCCTCTATATCTATTATAGTATGTAAGTGAGATATAAAAACAATTAAAGTGAAAATTATGAGTAAATTAGATCCAGGATAAAGAAAACAAGATGGTAAATTATAGGAGAGCAATTACACTGGCAATATTTTCTGTTGTGTCTACAGTTTTTATATCACTTCACTGGCCTTAGAGTTATGACCAGAATCACATCAAAACCAATGTGTTTTTTTTTAATTTTCTTCATGTACATTTTTAGTGAAAAAAACATTTAGAGTATGAAATATTATTAATATCTGATCATAGCTCATGACAGCAAAGAACTTAATAATAGCTAAATTTTAAGGCATGGAAAAAATAAGTGCAGTGCAACTTATTCAGCAATGAAATAAAACTAGTATGGATATAATGCACTATTGTCCAGTTAATTTTCCCAAAAGAACCTGTAAAAAATTCTATGACTAGAACGGACACCATTACCACATTCATTGCTAAACTCTCTCTTTTTGTTTCTTTAAAGTAGCAGCAAGTAGTTCTTGAGACAGTTGTGCTCACATCTCTGGAAGTGGATAGGGAATTTATTCCAATTTTGCAGACTATGATGAGAAGAACAACAGTAATTATTATTACAAGAGCAACTCCTAAGAATCCCCATTTTGTGGAAGAGAACCATGTGGCCGGGTTAAGCCACTACAATTAGAGAGAGATTGCCAAGGTTCTGTATGAAGCTTATGATTTTCCACCATCCATGAGGTGAGGATTTGATCCTTTAGCTGATGAATGTCAAAAGTTAAATTATCATGGAGTGATCTATGCATTTGTTTCTTTATCTTTTTCCAGTCAAGTATGGTCTGGTTCCAGGGCATGCGGGTAACACAGATGGTCTGTGAGCCCAGTCACATAAAAGGCTTTCCCAATAGGCTAAGGCTTCTTATTTCTTCCCAAGATATTCAATAGCAGCTTCCACTGGTTGAAGAAATCCTAATATTTTTTGATCAATAGTTTGTTAAAGTTGAAATTTCCTTGTGGTATTGATAGCCCACTGATCCACAAAGGCAGCAGTCTCAACTGAGTGAGAAAGAGAAGCAACTGCCACCCTAGTGATGGTAATAATTGAGATAGCTATGATAATGCCAAAAATGACTAGATCCAAGAATTGCTTGGATTTTCTGTCAGATAATGCTTGATTTGAAATGGTAATGGACTTGGATGGATTCTCCCCAACCTCTGGTAAGATTAACAGGGATAAAGGAACAGTCCTGCCTCCTTAGCACAAAGACTGAGGAGGCTCCATGTTCAGTTAGTTAGAATATGAAAGGCAGGCACACAGAATGCACAGGTGGAACAATTAGCAGAGATAATGAAATGATCTTTGTCTTCATACAAGGACAGGTTATCAAAAACTAAGACATATGAGTGAGGAATACATAAGATAATTCACTCAAAGTCAGAGATAAGGTCATAGAGTAATTGGAAGTGCTATTTTTATAAATGACATGCCAAACTTTGAAGGGAAAAAATAAATGTCTCAGTTTCCATAAAGAAGACTGGACTGGAAATGCTTCAAGTTGCAGGGAGGGGACACTAAGCCCTCTTTCTCACCATTCTATGGTACACGAACTGTAGAAGGTCTAAGAATTGTCAGAGGAGCCATTGCAAAGAGAGATATTACAAGACACATTACAGTAGAGGACCATAGTTGGTGATATTGTATGAGCTTAGCCATGAAGTGTGGAAAACCTGATGCCTGCAAGACTCCCATGTGATTTTACCACCAGATGAAGCTATTTGCTATTTTGGAGGCAGGTTGAAATTACTCAAATTGGTGGTGATATCGCCGTGATATATACTTCCTGTAGAGAGGTAGATTAAATTAGTACTTTGGTTGTTGTGAGAAGGAAGGTAATGTAAAAAAAGTAATCTGAACCATAGGACTAGCATAGAGAATATTAGTAGTAGAGACACAGAAGGGTAGAATGGAAGATTAAACAGTAAAGTTAGGTGAGACTAAGGTCCAAAGTTCCTTTGACTTGAGGGATGTCAAAGGGCATCAGAATTCCTCCCACCAGATTAGTGGTATTGTTGAAAATAGGAAAAAAGACATCAGCCCAAGTAACAGGTTTCCAGAGGGGACAATTTATAACATAGGCCTAATAAAAGGACACAAAGCACCTATGCTTCAGCAGAAGACAAAAATACATACCATGGTAGAACTGGTGTTAAGCACAGATACCATGACCAAGAATATGTTTTCAGGAGTAAAGGGTTTAGTGGTCTGTTGTAGAATCTCCTCAGCTTTCTGGGTCATCTTCTTGAGGTCTCCCCAGGTCATTAATTTGGCCTTGTGAGTCCTGGGGGGTTCATGATGGGCAGTTGTTTTTCTTCTTTCAGTTGACTCACCTGAGAGACTGGATTCTGGTTGTGCCAGGCCACAGTAATGTTTAGCGTTTCTAGCAGGGATCCACACTGGTCAGTCCTTAGTGGAAATCTAAGCATAATCTCACCTCCATATTATGACTTCTACTTGTCCTTGCCAAATGCCTATGTTTGGGTCCTCCAGAGTACTTGGGCATGAATTTTTGATGGGGAATGAAGTTTAAAAGGCTTTTCAGCCAGAGTTTCAAAATTAGAATTTAAATTAAAAAGATTTAAAGTAAGCAATGCTTTCTGTAATTGTGCTGTAGGACCCATATCACCCACTTCTTTTTATATCATATGTTTAAGGGTAGAATGTGCTCTCTAGATAATAGTCTGATTATCACTGATTTGTCTCCAAATAGCTTGCTATAATTTATTGACAAATTTGATAAAGGGTTCTTTAGGGCCCTCCTTAATAGAATCAAAAGAGCCTTAAGGAGCAGGGATCCATTCCCCAAGCTCATTTTGCTCAAAGAAAACATTGGTCAAAGACTCAAGGCTCCCTAAGAAGTTGTTGTCCTACATCTACATGTGGACCTCTCCCCTGAAGCATAGTAGCCACTACAGAATTCCTGCTAAGTGACTGAACAATTTGCTGTTCACATAAACTGTCATATTCAGTATGTGGGACCAAATACAGAGGAGCCCCTAGTACTGCTTTACATAACTGCTTTGTTGACAAATGAATACTTTATCACATTTCTATTAATCATTAATATTTTAAGATAAAGTTTCCTTAATCTGGAAGCACAAACATTAAAGAATTAGCAATGTTTTAAGTAAGAGTCACAAAACTGTAATAATCTTTTAGTTCATTTAATCCGATGTTACCAATTCTTATTTAATCCAAATGCAGCTTTAGTTAGTTCTGGAAGTTTTTACCCATTTCAGTTTTTTAGGTTTTTAAAGATATCAAAAACCTGTATTTGTTCTAAGTCCTTTATATGAATTTTCTTGAAGATGAACCTCGTTTTGTAAGAGAATAAGAACAATTACAAATGACAAAAACTTAGAAATGGACATTGCTAATGATCTGATGAGAATTCTTTATGATGCAGTTGACAAGGAAATTCAGTTATTTCTGTGACACATGAAGCACTTCAATAGCCAGAATATTGAGTGTTGATGACCTTGTACCAGAAAGTAACATATCAACAAAACCTAATTAGTCAATGAGACTTTTTTCATTATTTAAATCTTGGGGAAATTGTTAAAACCTTAGAAAGATTTAAAGCACATGCCTAGATAGGATTACAGATCATTACAAAACTCAGTTTTTATTTAACCAATGTGACAATAAAAGAGTCCAAATGCAAATATGTAGGATTATATAGCTGTTAGCAAAATTTAGCTCTTTTAATACTGAGGAGTTTTAACTAAGTAATCGAAGAGCTGATAAAGACATAACATAGAAACTGGTTTTCAGGGCAGACAAAAGAGAAAAAAACACTTTGTTTACATTTTGTTATCAAGAGCAGACCAAAGATTCAATAAAACATTTACCTTTTGAACACAGAGAGAATTTCAATATTATACCACTGGATTTTTAAAATCCCTTTAAGCTTAAATCTGTCCTGACCACACCTAAAATTCTTTTCCAGAGATATCCCTTCATAAACCTTCTACAACTTTCCTTTGCATTCAGATTTTGTCCTAAACCATTTCCTTCCAAATAACAATCTCACTTAGGACAAAATTACCTTCTTTTACATTCAACAAAAATGTATTACCATTCCTCATATCTTTCTTACATATCTCCTACTTTTCTACATACAAAGTTGCTTCCCTTATTTCCATCAGTCTTACATTTAGTAGAATTTTACATTTTTTAGAAACCTTAGTCTCCAGTGAAGATTAAGTAGTAATCAATTGTGAACTGTCACACCAGAATTCTTTAGATGGCAAATTTATGAATCAATTAAGAACAAAACATGTTTACCAACAAATTTAAATATCCTTAATTTATCTGCAATAAAAAGTAAAAAAAAATATAAGCCTACACCCAGTAATCAATAATTTAGCACTTATCCTACTTGGGAAAAAAAACAGATATCCAATAAATTCAATCCCATTTATCATCCAAGCAAAACTATTATGTTTCAGGTTATCAAAGACATTGAAAGCTGTATTAACTTCCATGAAAATTTGATGAGAAAATTAAGAATCATTTTAGTCATTTTTCCCTAACAAATTGCAACAGAAATAACATGAGTTTATTTGACCTTTAGTAAACCTCAATAGTCTAAGTTGTATATTTAATGCTGATAACCTTGAAAACATGTATACCTTAATTAAGCTGACAAGCTTAACTTAGTTCAAATACCAAATTATGTTTCACCTGGATCCTCCCCATTGTCAATTTTTACATGAAACACTAGTCGGGAAATCTAAAGTGGGTGGTATTAGATCCAGGGGGTGCTCTTCTTGCTCCTTGATAGTGAGGGGAGACAGCGCCATGGTGCCTGAGACACTGAGGACCATCTAGAAGCCAGTTATGCAGGCCATACCCAAAGTGGTACAGAAACTGCACTCAAGGTGGTGCAGAAGCTGAAGGGAGAGGAAGGCAGAAGAGAAAGCAGAGAAAGGATTCCTGGTTCTAGAGTTCACCAGCTCCAACAAAGGAGCAAACACCATGTTTTCCTATCAACTAGGGAGAATCTGTAGTCCATGTCAGGCTAGAGAAGACAGAAAATTCCCCCAAAACAAAGGAAGTTTTGGCAGCTGCTTGGGAATATTTCTTACAGTCCCTGCCCTAAGGTAGATTTAACCACAGTTGGCTCCAGTTATAGCCATTAACCTGGGAAGTGAGTGAGGGAGGGAGAGAAGAACAGTGAGAATCAACAGTCCCCTTTGTCTGGGATGGCCTGTGTTTTCCTCCAGTAACCTGGGTTTGCTCAGATGAAGACTATGTAGATAATTATCACCCAATATGTCAGGAGATAGTTTACCAGGCAAACACGTTCAGGCAAACACACTCTATAAGAGGTCCTTAAGTCAGGGTCCTGGTGTAGAGTAATAAAGGGCTATGTACAAACAATGAAGGTATCCTAGGTCCATCTGCCCTATTTTCTACAGAGAAGATCTAACTGAAATAGATCCCTCTGAGGCCATGTATTGTTAACAGGAGATAAATCCTTTCCTAAACTTTGCAATCCTAACTGTTTCCAGTGGCTTAAAAGGCACCCCAAGGGAGAGTCCCTGGGAACTGAAGAAAAGAGAAGGTCCATTACCTAGAAAATCCCTCTGACTCCCAGGTGACATCCCACACAGGATATTTCAGAGGTTCCTGATGTCAAAGTAACCAAAGGGGTCCCCAAAACAAAATTGCTATGACCATTGCCACTGATAATAGGCACCTGTAGGAGGGAGGTCTGCCTTCCCCTCTGCTTCCCCATTGAAGTCTATGCTACAATGGATGCCAGTGTATCGACCAAAGTACCATGTCTTGAAGGTTATGCCATGAAGGTCACACCTTATTTTACCTTGCCTTGAAGAACCTGCCATTTTTAACCCATGGAAAACACTTGAAGTTTTACAATTCAATTATCTAGCTTAAGCAATTATAGAGGACATTAAATAAAGATAGAAATCCATCATGGTCTGAGCAACATTTCAGCACATGTAGTCTTTACAGTCAACTTCTGTAGGAAATGGTTCCCTGTAAGTATCGCTTCCCAGATGTAGATCTCAGTAAGGACTAAGTAGCGGGCAAAGGCAGTGTTAGGTGGTGGAATTTCCTAGTCAGGGGGGTGAACAGGGGTTCTTCCTCTTTGTTGGGTCTAACTTGAGAAGTTAAAGGGCTAATTTGAGGAGCTAAAGGAGTCCTAGGGTCCCCTTCTTTTTCTTTAAAGACATTTGAGGTGTTCTCAGTATGTAAAGGGGCCAGGGCCAACCTAACTAGACCCCACATAGTAAGGGAAGCAAGGGGCACCTTTTTAATTTATCTATGACAATTTATGATGTTCTGTCAATTCTCCCCCATACTTCTAAATCTAAAGTTTCTCAGTCAGGGAACCATGGGTTCTGTTCAGTAATAGCCTCTAACAATCCCTGAAGTTGGTTCTCTGTTACGGAGGCCCACTCACCTAAAGGAACTCTTTCTCATTTATAGTAGCCCTGTTAGCCTTTAAAAGTTGCTTTAAAACCTTAGTATATTGTCTCTGTTCAAGAGAGAAGTTTTTTCCCCATATTTGGAGTCCTTAGAGACCTTTCAATTCTATAAAAATACCCAAGTCTGAAACTTGGCCATGAGCCAATGCCAATCTACTGTGTGCAGACTTTTAATTTCCAGGTAATCCATATAGTGTTCATTGCAAGATGATCATGTCCGGGCCACTACTTGACAGGAATGGCCAGCAATCCCTGTACCAAGGGATGAAAGATTATTCCAAACTTTGTTGTGAAAGAGAGAAGATAAAGGAGCCAACACTCACAGACTCATTCTTTTTTCTCCCACTTTGATTGGTCCTTCAGGGTAATCATAAATCTTTATCCCTGTTTCTCAAGACTGTGCTATTTGACAACGGGTCTTACTGGAACTAGGAGGATCTGTTTACAGGAAAGATATGCTAATCTTTTTTTTTAAGATTTTATTTATCTGACAGAGAGAGATCACAAGTAGGCAGAGAGAGAGAGGAAGAAGCAGGCTCCCCTCGTTGAGCAGAGAGCCTGATGCGGGCCTCGATACCAGAACCCCGAGATCATGACCTGAGCTGAAGGCAGAGGCTTCAACCCACTGAGCCACCCAGGGGCCCAAGATATGCTAATCTGCACAGTCTGCGAGTTCTACTAAACATAGCCTAGGGGAGATTGCATACATCTGTTAGATCACAGAGCTGCTGCTTGGGCAAAGAAAGCCTTGGGGAAGGCAACTCTCCACAGCATTCCTACAGCAGAGTGATCACACAGGCCTCAAGACTATGCTTCTCTCTGAAAATTTCCCAGTGCTCAGTGGCCTCGATCTTTCATTTTAGCAAGCCAGGTATTATAGATGATTTTATGCTTTACATTAACCCCAACACTAAACTTTTTTTCCTCCACAGACTATTTCTCAGTTTAATCAACTTCTGTGCATGAAAGACAAGCAAGGTCTGTAAGGAGGCACAAAGCTCATAATATATTCCAACTCTATGTGAATCAGATCTTACAGATATGACATTTAATGAGCAGTGGTGCCAATGAAGGCATTTATAAATGTCTTCCTTCTCATACTATATCAACTGTACTTAAAAGACACACAAAAGGTAAATCCCAGAAATGCTCTCTACCTTTGGACTTTGTGACACTTCTCTTTCCCAATTTTCCTCTTACTCACTTTTCTCAATCTCCTTGTTATAGACTGAATGTCCGTGTGCCTCCAGAATTCATATGTTAAAATTCTAATGCCCAATGTTATTGTATTAGGAGGTAGGGCCTTTGGGAAATAATTGGATCATGACACTGGTGCCCTCATGAATGGGATTGTTGCCTTATAAGGGACCACAGAGGTATCTATAAGCTTTCCATCATGTAAGGATACAAGAAGTTGGTAATTTGCAATTAGGAAGGAGGATTTCATCAGACACAGAAATCTATTGGCTCCTTGATCTTGGCCTTATAACCTCTAGAACTGTGAGAAATTAGCATTTATTATTTGAGCCACCTGTAAGGACCTATTTATATGTCCAGGCTGCCATCTTGTTTACTCAGAAAAACATCTCCAGGAGATATGGGCAAACAGCCCCTGGAAAACAAAGGCGAGCCAGGTTGGGGGAGAAGCCCAATCAGTTAACCCCCTTAACCTCCTGTCCTGGGAGGTATGGAGATGCAAATTAAGAATGGGCAGCCAGTTCCTGGTACTTAGGACCAGGTGGGAACACCCAATCAGTTAATCCCCTTAACCTCCGGGACCCTGACCAATGCAGATCCCCAGGTAAACCACTCTGTGTTTAAATTGTAAAGGGGAAATGTATTCATCATCACAGCAGAGTGGAAGAATTAACTCAGGCAAGCTAAATGAGTCAGGTCAGCTCGGGGTGTGGTTTTCCCCTATAAAAGGTAGCCTATACGAATAGGCATGGCCACTCTCTCTCTTGGAAAGTGACCCTGGCTCGGGCAAGTATAATTCTTGATGCTTGGCTTGAAATAAAGCTTTGTTTGACCTTCGCTTTTGTATCAGCCTTGTTCCTTTGACCATGGACCCTATTACCACCCAGTCTATGGTACTGTTGTTATAATGGCCCAAATTGATGAAGACACTTGTTCTTCCTTGTGTCTTAAATTTAGGTGTTTTCTAGGATGCCTCCCATGACTATTTTTTTTCTTCATAATTTTCTGAATTATTTAATTGATTCCTAGAGCAGGGGATTTACTTCCCAAGTCTATTGTTTGTAATCTAAATCTTTCTTCCCAGTTATAGGCCCCATCGGTCTACTGGCTTTATATCCAAATAGATATCATACAGATCCTGTAAATTCAAACTTTATTTTTTTTACCTACAACCTACTTCTCCTCTTGTACCAGATACCTTCTCATTCACTATACCAATCAGTTGCTTAATCCTATTGAATCGACCTCATAAAATCACTTGAATCCATTCTTTCTACTATCTATACAGATTAACCATCTAACATTACTCTTCATTCACTACATACCCTAGATTGATGTCGGACAGATATAAATTGAAATTCAAAGCATATCAACCACTTGTTAAAAATCACCAGTGATTTATTAATTGGGGCAAGGGGAGGAAGGTACAGAATATAATGGAAACCAGCTTAACATAGATGGGAATGAGATTATATTTTAAACATATGTATTAAATTTAAAATTAAGCAAATATTAAATTATTCTCTAAAAGGGATAAATTATTTTTTAAAAAATTAGAAAATAACAGGAATGCAGGGAATTATTTAATAAAAACAAAATTAATAAGATTATAAATATAAGAAATAAAAATATATGAAAAGTTTAGACACATAAATACACCCAAATGGCAACTTTAAGACAAATTTACTCAAAAATATCATGGGTTTTTTTTAAGATTTTTTTTTATTTGACAGAGAGAAACACAGCTAGAGAGGGAACACAAGCAGGGGGAGTAAGAGGGGGAGAAGCAGGCTTACCACAGAGCAGGAAGCCCGATGCAGGACTCCATCCCAGGACTCCAGGATCATGACCTGAGCTGAAGGCAGATGCTTAACAATGGAGCCACTCAGGTGCCCCTCAAAAATATCATGTTAAGTAGACATGTGGGGGAAGATATGATCACAGACTATAAAGAGATTTAAAAAATACACAATACTGTTTTATGGTTCTCCAAAGAAAGAGAAGATGTGTGTGTGTGTGTGTGTGTGTGTGTGTGTGTGTGTGTGTGTGTGTGAAGAGAGAGAGAAAGAGAGAGGGGGAAGGGAAGAGAAAGAGAGAAATATAGAGAGAGATATTTTGATGAATTGGCTCACAAAGATAAGGGATTTAGAAAGTCTGTAATTTGTAGAGCTGGCTGGCAAGATTGAGTCCACAGGACAGGTTAGCAGGCTGTAAACTCAGGCAAGATTTCTATGTTGCAAACTCCTTTTCCCCAGTTTTATGGTGGTGTAAATGACAAATAAAATTATGTTATCTTTGAAGTGTAAAACATGACAATCAGACATACATATACTTAATGAAAGAATTACCACAATCTGGTTAATTTACACATCCATCACCTCACATAGTTATTTTTATTTTGTGGTGAGAATGTTTAAGGTTTAATCTTTTAGAAAATCTCAATGCACAACACAGTGTTATTAACTATAATCACCATGCTGATCCTTAGAGCTTATTCATTATATAACTGAAAACATATATTCTTTGACCAGCATGTTTCCATCCCCCCCCACCACCTAGTACCTGATACCCACCATTGTACTTTGTTTCTCTACATGTGTTTTTTTTTTTAATTCCCATATAAATGAGATCATTGTCTTTGGCTAATTTCACTTATAATATCTTATAATTTCACTTATAATATATTATAATATCTTATATGTTAATCCATATTGGTGTAAATGGCAGGATTACCTTTATTGTGATGGCAGAATCATCATCATTATCATCATCATCATCATCATAGCATATCACTTTATCTATGACAGAAGTTTCAACCATTTCCATATCTTGCCTATTGTGAATAATACTGCAATGAATATGGAGGTACAGGTATTTCTTTGAGATGCCGATTTTGTTTCCTTTAGATAGATACCCAGAAGTGAGATTGCTGGATCATATGTCAGTTCTATTTTTAATTTCTTGAGGAAACTTGGCACTGTTTTTCATAATGGCCATAGAAATCTGCATTCCTGCCAATAGTGTACAAGAATTGTCTTTGTCTACATCATTGCCAACACTTGTTAGCTCTTGTCTTTTTGATAATAGCCATTTCTAACAAGTTTGAGGTGATATCTCACTGTGGTTTTGATTTGATTTTCTCTATAATTAGTGATATTTAGCCCCTTTTCATGTACCTGTTGTCCATTTATGTATGATATTTGAAAAAGAATGTCTGTCCAAGTCCTTTGCCTATGTGTTAATTGTTTTCTTTTTTTTGGTATTGAGCGATATGAGTTCCTTATATATTTTGGATATTAACCCCTTATCAGATACATGGTTTGCAAATATATTCTTTCATTTCATAGGTTGCTTTTTCATTTTGCTGTTTGTTTCCTTTGTTATGCAGAAGTTTTTTTTTAGTTTTATGTAGTCCCACTTATTTGTTACCTGATTGATTTGTTTACCTCAGCTTTTGGTGTCTGATCCAAAATATCATTGCCAAGACCAATGTCAAGAATCTTTTATCTTATATTTTGTTCTCTAAGAGTTTCATGTTCTAGGTTTTCAGGTCTTACATTAATACCTTTAATTCATTTTGAACTGATTTTTGTGTATGCTGTAAGATAGGGGTCTAATTTCATTCTTTTACATGTAGTTATCCAAATTTCACAGCACCATTTATTCAAAAGACTATTTTCCCCATTGTGTATTCTTTTTTTATTTTTTATTTAAATTCACTTTAGCTAATATGTAGTATATTATTAGTTTCAGGGTAAAATTTAGTGATTCACTAATTGCATATAACACCCAGGGCTCATTACATCTAGTGCCCTCCTTAATACCCTTCATTCAATTACTCCATCTCTTCACCCACCTCCCCTTCTTATTTTATTTTTCCTTCCCTTCCCCTACGTTCATCTGTTTTGTTTCTTAAATCCCACATATGAAGGAAATCATATCGTATTTGTCTTTCTTTGACTGACTTATTTCATTTACCATAAAACCATCTAGTTCCATCCATGTAATTGGAAATGGCAAGAGTTTATTCTTTTTGATGGCAATCTTGCCTGAGTTTACAGCCTACAGTAATATTTATATATATAATAATATAATAAAATAATATATAATAATATATAAATATATAAATAAAATTATATATATATGAGGATGTTATCCTCTTTATCCATTCATCTGTTGATGGACATCTAGCTCTTTCCATATTTTAGCTACTTTAGACATTGCTGCTATAAACATTAGGGTTCGTGTGTCCCAAAGAAGACATTCAAATGGCTAAGAGACACATTTGAGAGGCAGGGAAAGGCATTGTGAGGAGTAGGGAGGGGAAAAAAATGAAACAAGATGGCACTGGGGAAGGAGATAAACCATGAGAGACTCTTAACCTCAGGAAACAAACAGGGTTGCTGGGGGGTGGGGAAGAGGGATAGGGTGTCTGAGTTATGGGCATTGGGGAAGGTATGTGCTATGGTGAGTGCTGTGAATTGTGTAAGACTGATGATTCACAGACCTATACCCCTGAAGCAAATAAAACACTATATGTTAATTTAAAAAGTGCTCAACATCATTCAGCATCAGGGAAATACAAATCAAACCACAATGAGATACTACCTCACACCTGTCAGAATGGCTGAAATTAACAACTCAGAATAAAAAAAAGATGTTGGCCTGTCAAATAAATAAAATCTTAAAAAAAAAAAAAAAGATGGGGCGCCTGGGTGGCTCAGTTGGTTAAGTGACTGCCTTTGGCTCAGGTCATGATCCCGGAGACCCAGGATCAAGTCCCACATCAGGCTCCCTGCTCAGCAGGAAGCCTGCTTCTCCCTCTCTCACTCCCCCTTCTTGTGTTCCCTCTTTGGCTGTGTTTCTCTCTGTCAAATAAATAAAATCTTAAAAAAAAATGTTGGCAAGGATGCAGAGAAAGAGGAACCCTCTTACACCATTTTTGGGAGTACAAACTTGTGCAGACATTCTGGAAAGCAATATGGAGTTTCCTCAAAAAGTTAAAAATAGAACTACTCTACAGGTCAACAACTGTACTTCTAGATATTTTACCAAAGGATAGAAAAATAGTGATTTAAAGGGGCACATGTATTCATTGTGTATTCTTGGTACCGTTTTTGATAATATTAGTTTATTGTATGTGCATGGATTAATATCTGGGCTCTCTATTCTGTTCTATTGGTTTATCTGTCTGTTTTTATGCTAGTGCCATGCTGTTTGTATGACTGTAGCTTTGTGGTATAGTCTGAAATCAGGAAGTATGATGCTTCCAGCTTTGATGTTCTTTCTTGTGATTTAAGACTGTTATATCCTCTTGATGAATGAACTCCTTTATCATTTGATAATGACCTTCTATGTCTTATAACAGTTATTGACTTAAAGTCTATTTTATCTGATATAAATTTAGCTACTCATGATTTTTTTTTAATTTCCATTTGCATGTGTATTTATTTCTCTTTCCCTTCACATTGACCCTATGTATGTCCTTAAACCTAAGTGACTCTCATGTAGGCAACATGCAGTTGGGTCCTGTATTTTTATCCATCAAGCTCTCTATACCTTTTGATTTGAACATTTAATCTATTTCAGTTTAAAGTAACAAATGATAGGTAAAGACTTGTTAATGTCATCTTAATTTTTTTCTGCCTGTTTTGTAGTTCCTTTCTTCCTCTCTTGCTGTCTTTCTTATAAATTGATCCAGTTTGAAAAATTATATCCACACAAAAATATGTATACAAATGTTTGAAGCAGCTTTATTTATAATTTCCAATACTTGGAAGAAACCAAGATATTCTTCAGTAAGTGAATGAACAAACTATAGTACATCCAGACAGGGAAACATTGCTCAGCATTAAAAATAAATGTTGTGACAAGTCTTGGAAATAAATGGAGTAAACTTAAAGGAATATTATTAGGTGTAAGAAGCCAATCTGAAAAGGCTTCACATGGTATGATTCTAACTATATGACATTATGGAAAATGTAAAACTATGGTTCCAGAGGTTGAGGAGAGACAGGGATGAATGGGTAGAACATAGAGGATATTTAGGGAAGTGAAACTTCTCTGTATGGCACTATAATTGTAGATGCATGGCATACAATTTTCCATAGACTGTATACCAAAAGTGAACCCCAATATAAACTATTATCTTTAGATGATAAAGACAAGTCAATATAGGCTCATCAATTATAGAAAATGTACCATTCTCATAGGGGAAATTGATAATGGGAGAGTATATGCAGGTGTGTGGGCAGGAAGTAAATAGGTAATGTTTATACCTTTTACTCAATTTTGCTATAAACCAAAAATTTCTCTAAAAATTAAAAATATTTTAAAAAATAAAATAAATTTGGTCTAGTCAACACTATATAACTTTTAAATGAAAATGAGAAGCTGAGGAAAATATTTATAATCAACAACAAAAAATGATTTTAAACAGAATCAATAAAAATTTTAATAAAAATAAAAAATGTGAATAGAAAATTCACAAAAGGAATATAGATTATTATTAAAAGTATGAAAGTATATTTGGCCTTACTAATAATCAATTATATAATAGTATAAACAATGAAACATAATTTATTTAAAATATTGTCAACATAAGAAATATTGAAAAGATATAATTAAGTCAATAATGAAGAAAAAATTATTTATTCATGTACCATTATCAGGAATGTAAACTGGCAAAATAGTTCTGGAAGGCAGTATGGCAATTATATATAAAATATAAATATTTGTTTAATATTTGTTTTTTAAATCCCTAATATTAAAATTTAGTCTTTTAAGTGTAGGATAAGAGGTGTGCATAAGCCTATTTGTTGTTAATTTTTAAGGATGAAATATAGGAAACAATATCCATAAAAAGAGATGCTGATAAAGAAAATTAGCATATATGCATATGCATAGAAAAATGATAGACTACTGTGCAGAAATTGAAAAAAAGTGCTTTAGGTCTTGGTATACTTGCAAAAGTGTTCAGGACCTCTTGTTGCCTGTTAAAATCAGATTACAGAAGTACAGGATGCTTATGAGCCCATTTATTTGAAGTTGTGTTTGTGTGTTTCTATAAGATTGTGTTTTGGAATTTATGTATCATCATAGAGAGATACCAGGAAGAATCTTCATAAAAACATTAATTAACATTTGGAAAAAAAAGTTTGTTAAAACTGGATGTTCAAAATCCAGATTGTTCTCTTTATATAATTTATTATTTGTTTTACAATGAATATTTTAAAACTTATAAGATGACTTTTGAATAATATATATATATATATATATATATATATATATATTGCCAGTCCAACTCCATGATAAAAAACTGAATTAATTGAATAATTTTCTGTGGAAAATTACAGATGCT
Organism: Spilogale gracilis; assembly: GCA_004023965.1. Lineage (NCBI taxonomy): Eukaryota > Metazoa > Chordata > Mammalia > Carnivora > Mephitidae > Spilogale > Spilogale gracilis. The sequence continues at coordinate 140,736 of PITA01001630.1, read as the reverse complement.
GAATCACAAATAAAAGTATAAATATATGAATAACGATGGGAGAAATGTAGACCTCTATTGGATGAGCTGGGTTAAACGATTTGTATGGATGGGCACCTGGGTGGCTCAGTTGATTAAGCGACTGCCTTCGGCTCAGGTCATGATCCCGGAGACCCAGGATCGAGCCCCACATCTGCTCCCTGCTCGGCGGGAAGCCTGCTTCTCCCTCTCTCACTCCCCCTGCTTGTGTTCCCTCTCTGGCTGTGTTTTTCTCTGTCAAATAAATAAAATCTTAAAAAAAAAAGATTTGTATGGACAAGTTATATCTACAATAAACAGATAAATTCAGGGCACCTGGGTGGCTCAGTCATTAGGCATCTTCCTTTGGCTCAGGTCATGGTCCCCGAGTCCAGGGATGGAGCCCCATATTGGGCTTCCTGCTCTGAGGGAGGCCTGCTTCTTTCTTTCTTACTCCCCCTGCTGTGCTCCCTCTCTGTGTTTCTCTCTGTAAAATAAATAAATAAAATCATTTGAAAAAAAAAAACAGAAACAGATAAATTCATGCTACATCAAAAATTCCTGGAACACACAAAAAAACGAACATTTTGTCAAAATTTCACAATGTTAATAAATAATGTCCATTCATTTTGGTCAATTATCAAAGATCTCATATTGGGCTTCTTTTTCTCATAATAATTTTAATAATCTTTTGCTGTTTTTTTTCAATATCTCTAACTGGTGTTGTTGAGACTTCTTCACTGCCATAACTTCAAGCTGAGAGATGATCCTTTCTACTCCAGGAGAATCAATACACTCTCTACCTTGCATTCAGCTGCCACTGCCTTTCATAACTTATATCCTCAACAGACTGAGGATGACCTATAAGTAGGGACATCTCTATGCCCTATTCAGCAGAAAGAAGTTACAGAAGATAAGACTTTCCACCATCAGCAACCTTAAAGATTTAAGGGTCAAAGCTGTTCAGGGAGGAAATGAGGAGAAAAAAGACAAGAGAAATATAATTAAATTAAGTCATGCTGTCCACTGATAAATCCCTGAGACATGAAGAGCTTGACATTCCTCAAGGAACTCATGGCTGCTTTACTGTTGATGTTTCATTAAAGACAAAAAGCAACCTTATATTAACAATAGCTATACCTCCAAGGTCCTGGAGACTTCGCTTTTAACAGGCACAATTTCTTTAGATACTTACGTTGTCCTTTACCTCCACTAACTAAAAAAGTATATAACCAGTTACTCCTCACAATTGCAATACAGGTCTTTCTGTCCATGGGTCATGTCCCTTTGCTATAATAAAGGTATCTTTTGGGGCGCCTGGGTGGCTCAGTTGGTTAAATAACTGCCTTCGGCTCAGGTCATGATCCTGGAGACCCGGGATCGAGTCCCACATCGGGCTCCCTGCTCAGTGGGAAGCCTGCTTCTCCCTCTCTCATTCCCCCTGCTTGTGTTCCCTCTCTGGCTGTGTTTCTCTCTGTCAAATAAATAATAAAATCTTTAAAAAAAATAAAATAAAAAATAAAGGTATCTTTTTGCACAAGGAACGGGAAAATAAAAAAAAAATCACAGTCAAACTAGCAGTAGAGAAGAGCTTGTTTTAATTGATAATAGGTGCTTATCATAAACAAAACATAATATATAGATACAATGGAATACTATTTTACTATTGATAACAAAAAGAAATGAAAGATATTGACACCTAACATATTGCACTAAAAGATGGAACATTGAAGGACTGAAAATGGACATGAGAGATCTTTGTGAGGTGATAGAAACATTTTTAAATTTGATTAGGGTGATAGCTGCATAACTTTGTAAATTTAATAAAGAACATTTAATTACACAATTGAAATATGTAAGTTTCATAATATGTAGATTATATCTTGAAAGAATTTAAAGAAACTATAACAAACATAATATAGTTCATGACACTGAAATGTTAGAAATATTTCCATTAAAATTAGGAATAAGATATGGATAGCAACTATCAACATTTTGCTCCACATAACACTCTAGGCCTACCTACATAATAATAATAAAAAATAAAAGATATAAAAATTAGGAAGTAAAACACACACATATGTATTTTATTGACAATAACATTAATATAAATATAAAATATATTGGAATAATTTTAACTGAAAATGCAGAGTACCTATATTTGCATGACTTTAAAAATAGTTCAAAATAAAGAAATATATAAAAAGAGATGTAAATTTATTGAGAGAAAAGTGGTAAGAATGAATGTTATAAACACATAATTCTCAAAATCATCCACATAATAAAATTCCAGTCAAAATATCTTCCCTTCCTCCTTTCCTCTTGGAAAAAAAAATGTCAAAGCAATGCCATCATTTAGATGGAAGAATCAATAAGCAAGAAAGCAAAATTATGATCAGATTTTACCATCAGTTAATAAAATTGTTATAATAATTAAAATAAAATAATGCAAAAATAGAATAACAACATTGAAAATGTGATATAGTTGCCTACATGTAAATTAGAACATGGTTTATTTTAAAATAAATACCCACCATTTACAAAAGTAAAGTTAATAAATTAACTGGAGAAATAATTTGTATTGCATATGATGGACAGTAAGTTAGCATGTTTAATATAAGTAAATCTCTTATACTAAATAAGAAAAAAATTCTCAGATAAGACAAAAATGGGCTAGAGATATGAAATGTAATTCCTAAAATAAGTGACCATCCAACATACTTAAACTATTTCACTTTACAAGGTTGACAAGAAATCAGAGAAATGCAACTATTAATATAAAATATAATTTTCTCTAGTACATTGATAAAGGTGAAATGGAAGATAAATCAGTACTTTTTTTGGAAATCAGTCTGGAAGTATTTATAAACATTGTAAAATAACTATGCAACATAATTTAAAATAATCCACAACATTGTCATAATTATTCTGACATCATTATTACTGATGGTCAAATATGATGAGCTCCAAGGGTAGAACATTAAATAATCAAACTTATTAATAAGAAATATTAATACAAATTTCTAAATCACTGATTCTTAACATAAAAACAATACTAATTCTGTTTGTTTCTGAATCCAAACTGAGGGTCTTGGAGGGAAGGGGGTGAGGGGATGGGAGAGCCTGGTGGTGGATACTGAGGGCACGTATTGCATGGAGCACTGAGTGTGGTGCATAAACAATGAATCTTGGAACACTGAAAAAATAAATTTAAAGTAAAAAAAAATATTGATATAGAAGTTTCTTGCTTGCAAACTAAGACTATGATATCACTATGAAAGAAAATTTCAAACAAAATTAGATTGTTTTCTATAATTGATATTTTTGAATTGCTAGCCTTTTGACTTTTCATTTTTAGAGCTTCTCAAAAAATAATTTTATTACTACAGTAATCCTCAAATCATGTTAGTTAGCATTCTACTCTTGAAAGGTAAACAAGTTGTCTTCTTATAGCACAGTCTATTCCTAGCTCCTAATTAATGAAATTGAAAATATGTTCAATTGACATCTAAATTAACAGAAAGGTTGTTGACTGGGGAGATGTATAGAATAAAAATAATGATAATTTTATTAATACATCACAAGTTATTTTCTCTCTATTTTTGTTACCTAATCATATGGCCAAAATGGTTATTATTATTATTATTATTATTATTATTATTATTATTATTTAGTTAATCTGTTTCCATGACTGGCTTTGAAATGTCACTCCTTTGGGGAATATAGCAAGCAATCTTATTTTCTAAAATGTCTGGAGCTGAATGTTTCATAACCTTATTTAAGACTACTTTCTGAGAGCCCTTCACATAAATTGTAGAATGTAAGTGAGGTTCAGTGGGGTGGAGTCAGGAGCTTATGACCAAGAAAGAATTCTTGAGACATCTTTGGTGTAAAATGGTGGTTTATTAAAGCATGGGCACATGACCCATGGGCAGAAAGAGCTGCTGCACTGGGGTTGTGAAAGGTGGCTGATTATATACTATGGGGTTGGGGGAGGTAGGGAAAAACGGAGGTTTCAAAGAACTTTCATATGCTAAAGAGGACACACAGGATACCTAAGGCCTTGCCATTGTCCAGTTATGGTTGTTTTTCCTGTTAGTAAGCCATTAGGGGTAAGGTAGTTGGGAGCTTCTGGAGGAATGTCACATTCCTCCTATCATAGGTCCTTGCCAATGAGCTTTAGGTTTAGAAGATATTTAACTTTATTTACAGTTCCCTCTGCCTCAGCCTCCCTCAATTTTATGGAGTGAAGGATGATGTTAGGGCTTCAGGAACTGAGTTATGGGTCTCTGGAAATTAGGTTATTGATAAGAAAGCTTCTTCCTTGTAAATCACTAGGACACTTGTAAACTGAGGGAGACTCAGGTCTTGTAGGATTGTGATCTCTACAAGTTAACTATCTGTTTTTCCTTTAGGGCAGCCAGGAGTGCCTGAGAAATGTCATACGTGTCACAAGGGGAGGAGGGTAGTGTAGGGTGCCAATTTCTGCTTTGTCCTCAGCTAGCCTTCTGTTTCCTTATCATCTTAGCCCCATGTTAAATTCCAGATCTGGAAAACAAAGAGGGGGGATTTTAAAAATCAGTCACCTACCAAAGATGAAAATATAATCTTTGACCAGCCAGAACCTTCTAAAGACCTATTTATCAGGTGAAATACTTACCATGAGTTAAGAAGATAGAGACCACATTCTCCATTCTTGAAACTTGTTTGTAAGAGAAAGCTATACCTAGGGTAAATATCAAAGGTTCTTGATATGACCAAACAGCTGAAGCAGTGTGATAGCTATCTCACATGTTCAGGCATTGTGATGCAGTGCCTTTATTATTCAGACCTTGATTAAATTTCTCTGCTCTACCACTGTAAGACCCTGGGTAAATTATCTCTGATTCTCACTTATATTCAAGTTGGAGGTAACCTCCTTATCTCACAAGATTATAAATTACTATAAAAATTTGAAAGTTGTTTATATGCACCTACACAAATATAGCCTAGTACACTATATGTTTGCAGTTTAGCTGATATTCAAGGATTATTACTTATCTTCTAGCCAGTAGATAAAATGTCCTTCTATGAGGTATAAATAAACAAAAGCACTTTGGCTAACATGTTTTTTCCCTGGAATTTGTTGGAAGTCTTTTTAGTTCTATTGATGAATGGAGGGCCAGAGGGGCAGAGTTATTGTCATTTAGTGCCCAGAAGCCAGGGATGCTAAACACTACAATATATCAGAAAGAATTGAAAAAAGAAGGGAGGGAGCAAGAGACAGAGGGAAGGAGTAAGGACAGGAGGGAGGAAGGAGAGAAGAGAAGAAGAGAGGAGAGGAGAGGAGGCAAGGGGAGGGGAGTGGTGGGAAGGGAAGGAGAAGGGAGAGAAGAGAATATCAAAGAAAACAAGAAAAAAGGGCACTAAAAAAAGTAAGGAAAATGATTCTCCTAAAATGCCAATTATATATCTGTAGAAAAATAATGTAGGAATAACTGATGCTTTTTTTTTAGGGCAATGGTCCCAGGGAAGACTTCATTCTCTGTAAGAGGCTTACAGGCCCTGCTTTCTTTGGTTTGAAAACTTTCTGGTCCAAAATATCAAAGCAATATTTGGTCTATTTTCCTCACTTGCTACCTTGAAATTTACCTTTCTTAATTTTTACATTCAAGAAGCATTTGAAGAATAGTTGTTAAGGGCATAAGTTCTAGAATTAGAATATTAGCTTCAAATTCTGGCACTGCGACTTTACTACTTTTGTGAAGTAAAGTGAATTCTTTAACCTCTCTGTGCTTTAGTATCCTCATCTATAATGTAGAGATTATAATAGCACTTTGCCAGAGTCCAGCTCCAGCTGAATCAGGAGTCCCTGAAAGAAGGACGGTGTCAGGAAATGAAAGATCCCCAAAGTTTCTTTTTGATCACCTGCCAAGCATTTCTGACTTGCTGGCTTTCAATGTCTTTATTTATAGGCAATAAGTTATAGGCAACAAGTTGAAGATTCTCATAAAGGATTTTTTTTTTTTACAGAGGATTTTTGACTACACAGTGTCTTTATCAGAGAAACACAGTGCTTTTGTGAAACAGTGCTTTGATCAGTGAAATGTGTATTTGCAGGTGCACATATCTACAATTTAGAGTTAACTTTTTCAACCAAACCAAGGACATGTTAATAAGTAAGGTTTTCTACAATTTTTTTTACATTTGGCACCTAGGCGATAAAGGGTAGACTAATGATATAGTGTTTTTTTAAGTAGTTCTTACAGACAAGAAAGCAATTGAAAGGCTTTGATGAGTTATGTACAAAGTTTTAGCTACATTATTAATAAATGACCAAAAATTAGTCTGTCTGGCACCAAGGAGAAAGATAACTTATTTTGCAAATGTAAAAGTACTTGCTCAAGCCTCTTTTCTGTGACTGGCTGTGCAACTCTTTATTTATGGATCCTTTGTGTGTGTGGCAATGTTCTTGTTAGTACAGTTTTATTTCTTATATCAATCCCTTTATTTAACCATTAAGGAGCCTTGACAATCTCCTCCGCAGAGTCGCAGGAAATTTAAAGGGAAAGTATTCAAAGTACACTCTTAAGGGAGTCTTGGTTGGACCTAGAGCATCCTGAGGCCCTGTCAGGAGTAATGTGCTTTGTTTTTAGGATAAAGGCCAAGTAATAGAAAGAGGAGATGCCAGTTTCACACCATCGGCAGGAGTGAGGCTCAGACTGCCCTTTCCTCGCTGTGACCATGTCATGCCTAGTGAGGTTATTTTACAGTGCAGGAGCTGTGCTTCTATTACTACCTTCTTACTGAGACTTATGGAAGTTAGTGAATACCTGTGAGGCAGGAGCCTTGCTCAGATGGCCATCTTCCCCATGGTGACTCCTTCAGCTTGCAAGACCAGGCAGCTCCCAACAGCACCTACCTCATAAAGTTGTTGTAAGAATTCAATGAGTTAACACCTTTAAAGCATTTAGAAGAAGGCTTGTTCACTGAATTTAAATTATTAATATTACCACTACCAATGTCTCAGTTGAATACCCTAACTGGAAAGTCACTCAGAACTCAACACATTCAGGAAGCAAAATTTCTTACAGATTGTGCAGTATGCTTGGAGTAAGTCAGAATTCTGGTAGAACCCAGGCCCCATGTCTTCCTTGTATGACAGAGCAAGTCATTAAAATTCCACAGTTTCTTGACCTGTGGGAAAAAAGAGAGGGGATAACAATAAATTCTTATTACAGTAAGGCTATTGTGATGATTTAATGGAATATTATGCATAATGCCTAGTGTTCAAACTGTCACAAAGTAAGCCCTTGATAAATAATATATATATATATATATATATATATATATATATATATATGTGCAATCTTTCCTGTTAATATAATACAAGTATGCCAGTGTAATATGAACTTTGCTGTAAAAATTACAAGGTAGTATTACACATCTTGTGGGAAACCACAGTTCTTATCCTGAAAATATATACCTTGATATACTTGGAATGTCAATCAAAATGTCTATTAAAACATGCAAAGACTGACATAATCTGATCCCCTACTTTCACTATTCTGCCTCACCTTCTTTATGCTTTAGTGACACTAGGTTTCTTTCTATTCTTTGCATATTCTATGCTCATTTCTGCCCCAGGATCTTTACACTTGGTATTTCCTATGGCATGTTTTCCCCCAGATGTTCTTATTACTGAATTATTTTCACTCAATCTTTCTTAAAACTTCAAGACCTCAACCCATCCTTGAACATTCTTTCTGTATTACCAGACTTAAGCCTCACACTATAACCACTATTATATTACATTTTTTAATCTTCCTTTCAACACTCATCACAAAGAAAATTTTTCATTTTTTAACTGTTTTATCTAACTAGATTTTAAGCTCAATGTAAGCAGAGGCTGTGCCTCACTTTTTCACCAAAGTATCCCCAGAATCTCTATTTCTCTCTCTGTCTCTCTGTATATATTTCTCTCTCTTTCCAAACATATATATTTTATTCCTATTCTTATTGAATGAACAAACACGTGACAACAATGTAGTCAAATGTCAGTGGTGGAGGAGCAAATAGAGTCACCTTTATCCTTCCCCAATCCTTTAAAAAATTCTCACTGAACACAAACTCAAATAATAGAATAGCATCTTAAATTTGAATTTTATAGGGATAATCTTATACAATATTCAGTAGTACTTCTTCATAAAATTGAGAGCAAGGTCTAAAACAAACCTCATTATGTACCTTTCAATCAAATATAAGTCACATCGCCAAAAGGAAATTTATGTTGCTTTTTTTTTTCATTTTTTTAGAGTAGGAACTACTGAGTAATATGCCATCAAAAACTACTTGGGTGGCTGGAGCACATGGGTGACTCGGTCAGTTAAATGTCCAATTACTGATTTCAGCTCAGGTCATGATCTCAGGGGCATGAGATCTAGCCTATGTTGGGGAATCTGGTTGAAATTATCTCCCTCTCCCTTTGCTCCCCCCCACCCCACATGCACTCTCTCTCATAAATAAATAAATAAATAAATAAATAAATAAATAAATAAATCTTTTAAAAAAAATGCTTAGGTGAAACAATAGCTGCTTATTCTATTAACACTTATGGATATATAGGATCAAATTTCCAGGGTAAAATGGTTTGAATTTTAAAAAGTAACTTAGTTTTTAATTAGGTTATCTTACTCAACACTTGAACTTTTTGCATCTATTTGCAGAAGAGTAAATAGAAACATTAATCTGGATGCATACTATATATTTTAATACCTAATTCTAATGTGCATTGTTATTATAATTTCTCAGTATTTTAAAATTCCACTGGACTTAAGCTGCAAATAGCAGAGACATTATTATCACCTGAGACATTTCAGATGTCCTATTTTTTTCCATCCACATGTTTAGCTATTGCCACTAATTCTTCTCTGACACAATTTTTCTATCACTGTCCCTAGAGAAATTCTATGAGTTTTCCTTTAAATAGAAATTATTTGCTCATGTTGCCACAGATTGCAAACATGGCTACCTTACATGTTAAAGACATTCTAGCATGAATAGTACATTTTTGTAAGGTGAATTACATTTTTTCTTGTTGATGTAACTCATAATATTAAGACAGTTTCCTATTGAATTAATTTATACTTTTAGTCTAGAAATACTTTTGCTTTAAAATCAATGAAGCTTAGTAGACTCATGGGTAGGTAAAGTCAGAGGGGATGTTAGAGAACTATTTTTCACTGCTAAACATATTAAATGCTGTGATACTCAGTGGTATTTGTACAGAGATAAATTATGAATACATCAACCCCCTATTAATGTTTTAAACCAATTTAATCACCATTAAAGACAGCACTGTTATTCCAGAATAAAAGGATGAAATTTATGTTGAGAAAATAATGCAAACTTTAGATACAGATACACAAAGGTAGTCACCAATGTATGTTTTTCATCATAGTGACATTTGAATTTAACATTGAGCAAATTATAGTATCTTTATCTGATTAATCATTATGTAACAAAATTATTATAATAAAATTCTAAAAATATAAGTAATTCTTAATATGGTATTTTTACTATGATGTAAATATATATATGGATAGAATATGCAAACCTAATGACTGATGTGTCATGAGGTTGAGATTATTATGATTTGCTTCTTTCTATACTTAAAATTTCCTATATATTTTTATTTATATACATATTTGCTTATATTGAAGTATAATTAACATACAGTATTATATACGTTTCAAGTGTACAACATGATTCAGCAATTCTATATATTACTAAGTGCTCATCATGATAAGTATACTTTTAATCCCCTTTATCTGTTTTATTCATCTTCCTACCCTCCTTCCCTTTGGCAACCACCAGTTTGTTCTCTGTATTTAGGAGTCTGACTTTTTGTTTGTCTCTTTTTTTCTTTGTTTCATTGTGTTTTGTTTCTTCAATACCACATATGAGTGAAATCATATGGTATTTGTCTTTCTCTGACTAATTTCACCTCACATTATACCCTCTATGTCCATCATGTTACAAATGGTGAGATCTTTCTTTTTCCACTGAATATATCTATATATCTTTTTTGTATGTATATGTAATTATATATATATGTATATAATTATGTAATAATATACATATATATCTTTTCTTTATCCACTGAATATATCTATCTATACCACATATTCTTTAACCATTCACCTATGGATGGACATTTCAATTGCTTCCATACCTTGGCTATTGTAAATGATGCTGCAATAAACATAGAGGTGCATGTATCTTTTTGAATTAGCATTCATATTTTCTTTGGGTAAAAAAAAACAGTAATGGATTTACTGGACCATATGGCAATTCTATTTGAGGAAATCCTATCCTGCTTTCCAGAGTGGCTGCCTAATTTGCATTCCCAATAACAGTACATAAGGATTTCTTTTTCTCCACATCCTTCTTAAAACATGTTATTTCTTGTTTTTTTTATATTAGCCATTTTGACAGGTGAGAAATGATATCTCATAGTTTTTATTTGCATTTTTCTGATGATTAGTGATGTTGAGCATATTTTCATATGTTTGTTGGCTATTTGTATGTTTTCTTTTAAAAAAATATCTATTTAGGTTTTTGTTTCTGTTTTTGGTCTTGCATGGCATAGTTCTTTATATACTGTGGTTACTAATCCTTTATCAGATATATGATTTGCAAATATTTTCTCCCATGCCATAGTTTGCTGTTTCATTTTATTATTTTCTTTTGTGTGGAAAAGGATTTTTTAGTTTAATATGGTCCCATTTACAAGTAGAGTAAAAGAATGGAATGTAACAAGATTATTAACAATATCTGGGTGGTATTTTATGGTTGAATTACTTTTCCTCCTTAATGAGTGATTTTTCTAAATAATTACATATTACTTTCATAGGAGTGGGGTGGGGGGATGGGTGAGCCTGGTGGTAGGTATTAAGGAGGGCACGTATTGCATGGAGCACTAGGTGTGGTGCATAAGCAATGAATCTTGGAACATGGAAAAAATAAAATAAAATAAATCATTAAAAAGATAAATAAAAGTAACACTCCAATATCAGAATTATTGGAATCCCCAAAGGAGTTGAGAGAGAGAGAAGCCTAGAAGATATAGTTGAACAAATCATGGATGAAAATTTCCCTAATCTGGGGAATGAAACTAATGTTCATGTCCTAGAGGCAGAGAGGACACCCCCCAAAATCATGAGGCCAGAAAAACCTCCAGGCATATAATTGTAAAATTCGTGAATCATACAACCAAAGAATATGTCTTAAGGGCAGTTAGGGGAAGGCAATCCCTTACGTGTAGAGGTAGGACCATCAGAATAATGTCAGACCTATCCATAGAAACCTGGCAAGCCAGAAACGACTGGCAAGGCATATTCAGGAAATTACATGACAAAAATAAGCAACCAAGGATAATGTACCCATCAAGGTTGACTTTCAGAATGGAAGAAGAAATAAAGAGCTTCCAGGACCGTCAAGGTCTAAAAGATTATGTAACCACCAAGCCAACACTACAAGAAATACTAAGAGGGGTTCTATAAAAGAGAAACGAACCCAAGAGTAACACAGAACAGAAATTTACAGAGGTAAAAAGATAAATAAAATAAAACCATTTCCATTTGAAAGTATAACTTATGCTATTCATACTGATTGATATTTAATAATACTTTTTAATCATGGAGGAATGTTCAAGGTGCTTTCATACAGATGTCATTTTGGCTTCACAGTTGTTCTGTAAGTTGGTGTGGGCTAGAATAATTATTAGTCTCATTACACAATGAAAGATTTCCCAGGAAAATCATGCTAAGTGTACTTTAATGCAAACCACAGTGTGACAAGAGAAAAGATAAATACATGGCAATTTAATTGACTTTTCTTCTTTGATGTTTGAGATGTTAGGGTCGTTTTGTGATCAGCAACAACCTTTGTGAAGTAACCAAGAGTTGTAACTGACTGAATTTAACTAATATTTGACCAAGGTACACTTGAAAATTTGACAGGCAGGTTTGAATAAGTTTCCATGATTCATTCAAATGTTAGTTGAATCCTTGGATCACTAAATTCTACCCCTGAAACTAATAATATACTATATGTTAACTAACTTGAATTTAAATAAAAAAAAACATTAGTCAAAAGTTGCACTATAAAAGTTGCACTATAATACATATATCAATTTCCTCACTATCTTAGTATATTGATTTAAGTACTTAATGCATATGCATAATTTACATTTTCAAGCTAAATAAATAGAGTTAAAACCCACATTATTTGAGGAAAATGGGATTTCCATCTCTCTTATTTTTAGTTCTATGTCAGATCATACATTCGTTCATTAAATGGTGAACAGAAAATTTCTCATCCAGAGTGTCTAAAATACACTATTTATATTAATGATTTAATAACAGTTAAGTTTTTTAATGCATCAGATGAAAGCCAAGTTCTGTTTTTAAAGATTTTATTTTTATTTATTTGAGAGAGAGCAAGCATGAGCAAGAAGATGCTTAATTGAATAGACTATCAAGCCCCTGCCCCCCTGGTTCCATTTTTAAAGGTGAGAAAAATTCAAAAATTGCATCAAAAATAAGCAGATAATTCAAAAGTATGTTAAATGTACAGCAATATAAATAATCTGCTTTGCTCTCAAAAGTGAAAGAAAAGTCAGAACTAAATCATATAAGAACCCAAAGTTTAGGGGTGCCTGGGTGGCTCAGTTGGTTAAGTGACTGCCTTTGGCTCAGGTCATAATCCCGGAGACCAGGGATCAAGTCCCACATTGGCCTCCCTGCTCAGTGAGAAGCCTGCTTCTCCCTCTCTCACTCCCCCTGCTTGTGTTCCCCCTCTGGCTGTGTTTCTCTCTGTCAAAATAAAATCTTTAAAAAAAAAGAAAAAAAAAAGAAAAAAGAACCGAAAGTTTAATGACTAACCAGAGTAAAATCTCAAAATTATGTATTTAAACTCTTCTCTATGGTCTATAACCTATTTTAATAGGTATTTTATATTTAAAATTATATAAAATATTAAATGATGTTTATTTCACAGTAGATAAACACTATTATCTGTAGAAAAAGAGAATTGATCTTGATTCAATACATATGCCCTTTTTTCAGTATCAAAGGAGGAGTGATCTTTTTACACTTTTTTTTGTGATAAAATCAGAGACTTTAAAAGATTGAGGTTGGGGTTTAGACATACTGTGGGGAAAAACATTAACTCTAGTAACAAAAGGAAAAAAATCAAGATCTTGATCTCTGCATAAATGTGTGATAATTCACAGAGCTATCCTCCAGATCATTACTGATTATTGATTATTGATGGGAAAAACCAATTGACATTCTTCCCTGAGAATTAAAAGGGTTCTATTGGGGACTTCCTCACGATGTTCTAAGATATACATGGCGAATCTGTACAATGAAAAAACTTGCCAATATCACAATTATTGCCACTCTAACTCTACAGTGAAACCAAAGTGTACATTTTAGGATAGGTTCAATCTACCTAGATTATAATGAGAATAAAAGATTCAGTACAATTAATCTAATACACTATTGAATATGGTATGCAAAATTCAGTACTAAATATAGAAACAAATTTTAAAATATTAAGTAAAAGCAAAGACTAATAGAATTTTAAAAAAGAAAGTGTACTTTTTAAAGTAAATTAGCATGTTATGAATATCAGAGAAAAATAATTAATTTTCTATTTTTATTTATAAATATTCAATTTTCCAATTCATTTTAAAAATATTTATTTGACATAAAGAGAGAGACAGCACAAGTAGGTGGAGTGGCAGGCAGAGGGGGAGGAAGAAGTAGGCTCCCCACTGAGCAGAAACCCCAATGTAGGGCTAGATCCCAGGACCCTGGGATAGTGACCTAACCTTAAGGCACATGCTTAACCAACTGAGCCACCCAGGCACCCTTCCATTTCATTTTTGTATAACAATTTTATTCAGTATGATGACTACTGAGCAACTGCCATAATCTAGAAACTGTTAGGTTTAAAATTACATCTATAAAAATGAAATTTCTTGAGGGGAGGAGTAAGATGGTGGAAAAGTAGGTGACCTTATTTCAAAGGGTCCCCTGAAGTGTGCTAAATACCTGTAGGAACACTGTGAGTACCCATGAAATCAGCCTGAAATGTAATATTACACACTTCTGGATCTCTATGGGGGATGAAGGGCATCAGCGAAGAGGTAAAGTGGAGTGGGAACACTCTTAGTGATAGTGGAGGACAAAAGGTCAGGTAAGGGAGCCCACAGAAGTGACCCATTGGAAAACAATACCCTAGTACAAAAGTACTCTGTGGTTGGGGAGTGGCATCAAATAGCAGTCGGCTTAAAAGCAGACAATGATTCCACAAAGCACAATAATATCCATATCACAGGAGTCTCAGAAGAAGAGTTGGAAAAAGGGGTAAAAGGTTTATTTGAACAAATTATTTATAGCTGAGAACTTCCCTAATCTGGGGAAGGAAATAGGCATTCAATTCCAAGAGACACAAAGAACTTTTATTCAACAGGTTAACTGCAGACCTGCTCACAGGAACCTGGCAGGACAGAAATCAGTGGGGTGATATATTCAACATGCTAAATGGGAAAAAAAAAAATATGCAGCCAGGAATACTTTGTCTAGCAAAATTGTCGTTCAGAATAGAAATAGAGATGAAAATTTCCAAGACAAAAAAACCCCTAAATCAGTTTGTGAACACTAAACCAGCTTTGCAAAAACTACTAAAGTGGACCCTCTGAGCAGGAAAAAGAGACCAAAAGCAACAAAGACTAGAAAAGGACAGAGAAAATCTATAGAAATAGCAACTTTACAAGTAATACAATGACACTAAATTCATCTTTATTAATAATCACTCTGAATGTAAATGGACTCAATGCTCCAATCAAAAGATGTAGGGTGTCAGAATGGATAAAAAAGCAAGACCTATTGGTATGCTGTCTATAAGAGACTCAGTTTAGACACAAAGACACCTCCAGATTGAAAGTGAGGGGGTAGAGAACAATCTATCATGCTAACGAATATCAAACAAAAGTTGTAGTAGCCATACTTTATTACATTAAAAAAATACTAGATTCTAAATCAAAGATTGTACTAAGTGATGAAGAAGGATACTCTATCACAATAAAGGGGGTCTATCCAACAAGAAGATCTAACAACTGTAAATATTTTTGTTCCCAACTTGGAGGCAGCCAAATATAGAAATCAATTATTGACAAACATACAGAAACTCATTGATAATAATGCTATAATAGTAGGGGACTTTAGTACCCCACTGAAAGCAATGGACAGATGATCTAAGCAGATAAAAAGGAAGAAAGGTCTTTGAATGGCACACTAGATAAGATGCACTTAACCAACATATTCAGAGCATCTCAACCTAAAAGAATAGAATGTACATTCCTTTCAAGTGCCCATGTAACTTTATCCAGAATAGATCACATATTGGGACACAAATTGGGCCTCAACCAATACAAAAAGTTTGAAATTGTACCATGCATATTTTCAGACCATAATACTATGAAAGTTGAAGTCAGCCACAAGAAAAAAATTAAGGAGGACCACAAATACATGGAAGTTAAACAACATCTTACTAAAGAATGAATTAGTTAACTAGGAAATTAAAAAAAGAAATAAAGAAAATACACAGAAGCAAATTAAAATGAACAAATGACTTTCCAAAATCTTTGGGATGCAACAAAGATGGTACACAGTAATACAGGGTTTCCTCAAGAGGCGAGTAAACTCAAATACACAGTCTAAGCATCCACCAAAGGAACTGGAAAAGGAACAGCAAATAAAGCCTAAAAACAGCCAAAGAAGGAAAATAATTAAGATTAGAGCAAAAATAAATTATACATATGGCAAAAAGAAGTAGTAGAATAGATCAATGAAATTAGGAGATAGTACTTTGAAATTTTTTTAAAAATTGATGAACCCCTAATCAGACTTATCAAAAATAGAAAGCACCCAAAGAAATAAAATCATGAATGAAAGATGAGAGATCACAACCAACACCAAAAAATACATATAATTATGACTATTATGAAAAATTATAGTAACAAATTGAGTATTCTGGAATAGGTCAATTCCTAGAAACATAAATATCAAAACTGAAATAGAAAGAAATAGAAAATCTGAACAGACCCATAACCAGCAAATAAATTGAATCAGTAATCAAAAATCTCCCAACAAACAAAGTCCAAGGCCAGATGGCTTCCCAGAGGAATTCTACCAGATATTTAAGGAAAAATTAACACATATTCTTCTTAAACTATTCCAAAAAAATGGAAATGGAAGTAAAACTTTCAAACTCATTCTATGAGGCCAGTATTGCCTTGATTCCAAAACCAAAGACTCCACTGAAGAGAATTATAGACCAATATCTCTAATCAACATGGTTGCAAAAATACTCAAGAAGATACTAGCTAATCAAGTCCAACAGTACCTTAAAAGAATTATTCAGCATGATGAGGTTTGATTTATTCCTGGGCTACAGGGCTTGTTCAATAGTCACAAATCAATCAATGTGATACACTACATTAGTTTAAAAAAAGGATAAAAATCATGTGATCCTCTCAATAGTTGGACACAATTCAACATCCTCTCTTGATAAAAACTCTCAAGAACATAAGAATAGTGGAAACATACCTTAACATCATAAAATCACAATGGGGATGTCGACTCTCACTACTGTTGTTCAACATAGTACTCAAAGCCCTAATGTCAACAGTCAGACAACAACAAGAAATAAAAACATCCAAATCAGCAAGGAAGAAGTTAAATTTTCACTCTGGAGAGGACATGATATCCTATGTAGAAAACCTGAAAGACTCGACTAAAACATTGTTAGAAAGGACATGAATGCAGCAGTCCCAGAATATAAAATCAACATAAAGAAATCTGTTGCATTTCTATACAATAGTAGAGCAGCAGAAAGATAAATCAAGGATTTATTCCCATTTACAATTGCACCAAAAAAATAAGATACCTAGGAATAAACCCAACCAAAGAGGTATAAGATCTGTATGCTGAAAACTATAGAATATTTATGAAAGAAATTGAAAAAGTTGCAAAGAAATAGAGTAACCTTCCATGTTCATGGATTGGAAGAAAAAACACTGTTAAAAAGTTTATATTACCCAAATCAATCTACACATTCAATACAATCACAATCAAAATAACACCAGCATTTTTCACATAGCTAGAACAAACAATCCTAAAATTTGTATGGAACCAGAGAAGACCTCAAATAGTCAAAGTAATATTGAATAAGAAAAGCAACGCAGAATGAATCATAATCCCAGACTTCAAGTTGTATTACAAAGTTGTAATCATCAAGACAGTATGGTTCTGGGACAATATTAGACACATAGATCAATGGAACAGAATAAAGAATCCAGAAATAGACCCCCAAATCTATGGTCAACTAATCTTTGACAAAGCAAGAAAGAATATCAAATGGAAAAGCTACAGTCTCTTCAGTGAATGGTGTGGCAGCAACATACAGAAGAATGAAAGTGAACCATTTCCTTACACCATACACAAAAATAAACTCAAATTGGATGAAAGACCTAAGTGTAAGAGAGGACTCCATCAAAATCCTAGACAAGAACACATGCAGCAACCTCTTTGAGCTCAGCTACAGAAACATCTTACTACATATGTCTCTGGAGCCAAGGGAAACAAAAGCAAAATTGCACCTCTTCAAGAAAATAAAAATTCTGTACAGTGAAGGAAACAAAACTAAAAGATAACTGACAAAATGGAAGATATTTTCAAATGACATATCAGATAAAGGGTTAGTATGCAGAATCTATAAAGAACGTACCAAAATTAACACCCCCAAAATAAATCTGGTTAAGAAGTGGGCAGAAGACGTGAACAGACATTTCTCCAAGGAAGACATTCAAATGGCTAACAGACACATGATAAAATGCACAATATCACTCATCATCAGGGAAATACAAATCAAAACCACAATGAGATACCACGTCACTCCTGTTGGAATGACTAAAATTAACAACTCAGGAAACAACAGATGTTCCTGAGGATGCAGAGATAGGGAAACCCTCTTACACAACTGATGGAAATGCAAACTGGTACAGTCACTCTGGAAAACAGTATGGATATTTCTCAAAAATGTAAAAGTAGGGGTTTCTGGTTAGCTCAGTTGGTTAAGCATCTGCCTTTGGTTCAGGTCATGATCTCAGAGCCCTGGGATCAAGTCCTGCATCAGGCTTCCTGCTCAGTAGTGAGTCTGCTTCTCCCTCTCCTGTGATCTCTCTGGCTCTCACTGTCTCTCAAATAAATAACATTTTTTTTAAAAAGTTAAAAATAGTGAACTATCCTATGACCAAGCAACTGCACTACTACGTATTTAGCCAAAAGATACAAAAAATGCTGATTTGAAGGGGTACATGCACCCCAGTGTTTATAATAACACTATCAACAATAGTCAAATTATGGAAAGAACCTAAATGTTCATTGACTGATGAATGGATAAAGAAGAATACAATATTACTTGGCCATCAAAAAGAATGAAATCTTGCCATTTACAACAATGTGGATGGAACTACAATGTATTATGTTAAGCATAAGATAGCCAGAGAGAAACAAATATCATATGATTTCACTCACATGTGGAATTTAAGAAACAAAACAGGTGGACATAGGGGAAGTAAAAGAAGAATAAAACAAGATAAAAACAGAGAAGGAGGGAAACCATAGAGAACTCTAACTATAGAGAAAAACTGAAGGTTGATGGAGGGGCAGAGTGTGGGTGGATGGGCTAAATGGGTTATGGGCATTAAGGAGGGCACTTGTTGATAAGTGACGAAGAAACTAAATGTTACTCCTGAAACCAATACTACACTATATTTTAACTAATTTGAATTTAAATAAAAAAATAAAATCGTAATTTAAAAAAATGTGTTTAGATAGACCTGCATAGATTGATTTTGTATATATTTATAGTTGTAAGTTACATATAATAAAATATAATTATGTTTTATTATTTATATACATAATATCATCCTAAATTATATAAATGTAGTTTTAAAAATGCTCAACAATTAAAATACACCTTGAGTTTAGAGTTTTAAAGCATTTGAAGAGTAGGGTTAAAATATTTTGTTAAATTTATCAGAGCACATGAATATGAGAAGGTATTCAGTTTCAGTAACAATTTTTCTTATAATGCCAAAATGAAATAATATTGAGAGATTAGAAAAGTATAAATATTTTATAAACAATGAATTATGAGTACACTTAGTTAAAAAACACATGGCATATCATCAGTAACTTATAAATAAATGCACATTTTTCTCTGCTAAAGGTTATTGCATTTTGTTATATGCTTTAAATCTCCACTAGTTTAATTCAAAGTGTTCATATTTTCTAAATGGCAATTTGAAATGATTAATGTTCAACTGATAGGACTACAGCTAAAAGAATCAATTATGAACATTAAGACTATGAACATTAATTTTGAACTATTGATTTTTTTAATGATAAGAACTGTATTTTCTTTTTATTTGGAATAAAACTGACTTGTATTTTTTTCTATACCAATGACAATGAAACAAAAAAAGATCAAATTCCCTTTGTGCCCTTCTCCCAATCTGTGGACCAAATGGTGATAAAACTTTTTGCAGCATAAATAAGTAAATTAATAAATTAGTTAAGTTCAAGTCCATGAATTCAACAAACATTTATCAAGCTCTTTTTCTGTGCCAAGCACACTTCTCCCAGCTGATAAATTAGCAATCAAGCCAGATTTGCTTTCCAAAAACTTACATTCTAGTAGGGGATATAGGAATTATGCAAATAATTAAATAAATACCTTGATTATAGCACGTGGTAAAGTGCTCAGAAGGAGATAGATAGGATTCTGTGATAAAGAGTTTTAAGGTCAGATATTTTCTAGAGAGGACATTAGGGATGGCCTCTCTGGGTAGGTTGTATTTGAAGTAAAACCTGAATAACTAGAAACCAATCTTGTAAAAAATCTCAGAAAAGTGTTTCCAGTTGGGGAAAGAACATTTGCCAGGAATGTGAACTGGATTTGTTTATTACACTTAAGGAACTGGAAGAATGTATGTGTCTGAAACAGGTAGAAGGATACAAGTTGAGGTCTGTGGGACAGTTCCTATAGGGTTTCAAAGGCTATGATAAGGAGTTAGGATTTTATTCTATATTCAATGGAAAACAGAGAAGTTACATTATCTGATTCATATTTGAAATACCATTCCATTGCTATATGGAAAACAAAGGAATAGAGAAGAACAACACACTAAGAAGAAACCAGTTAGGATACTGCTGTAGTTCAGATGAAAAATGATGGTGTATTGGACTTGGTGATAATTTAAATATCTGGATAATGTAGTATTTAATGTATAACAAAGCTTAAAAAATAAATCCTGTATTTTTCTTTCCAAAAGAGGAGACAAACACACAGATGATTAAGTGACCCTCCCAAAGTCAACCAGAATGTTAGTGACAGACATAAGACTTAAGTATTTTAACAATAATTCTGTCTCCTATCTTCATATTCCCTTTACAAACCACAACTATTCTTATAGGGGTGAACACAAATTTGAGTTCAACAGTCTTTTGGTGTATCACTTTTAAGAATACAAGAAAAAGAAAATGTTCTCTTATTAGACATTCTTACTATATTCAATAATCTGACTAAAAGAAAAGGAACTATATTTTTTCACACATATTCTGTATGAAAAGTCAAATTTTGAACTGAAGCAGTTTCTGGACATTAATGCAATGCTGCCTAAAATATCAGCAACAATTAGTTCAGAATTAATATAGATTTGATCCTGTTCACACTGTGGAGAGCCAGTATACTTGAAAATTAAATGTATTTTAAAGAAAATACATTGAATTTTTATTCTTTTTAAAAAGATTTTACTTATTTATCTTACAGAGAAAAACACAGTGAGAGAGGGAACTCAAGCAGTGAGAGTGAGAGAGGGAGAAACAGGTTTCCTGCTGATCAGGGAGCCCGATGTGGAACTCGATCCCATTACCCTGTGATCATGACCTGAGCCAAAGACAGACACTTAATGACTGAGCCACTCAGGCACCCTTGAATTTTTATTCTTAAATAATATTTTTCTCCACTATCCTTCCTGAAAAAAATGGAACCTGATTTTTTTTTATGACTTAGAAGAATAAGGCAATGTAGGAATGGAATAATATTTTGATACTATTATATGATAGATCATTAAGCTACCATTTATCTTACATGCAAATAATATTTGCTCTAATCATTCAAGAGTATGTAAGATAATTTTTCCAGAATAGAATTTTTATCTTTGAAAAAGATTTATACATTTATTTTAGAGAGAGAGAGAGATCATGGGGAGGGACAGAAAGAGAGAGAGAGACAAACTCTAGTAGACTCCCTGCTGAACATGGAGCCTGACATGGGACTCAATCTTAAGGTCCTGAGATCATGACCTGAGCCAAAACCAAGAGTTGAATGTTTAACTGACTGAGAAAACCAGGTGCCTCTAGAATTGTTATTCTTAAAACTTCCGCATAGAAGTAGTTTAAAACAAGTGTGATTAGCATTTTCAAAGGAGAATCCCATTCTTAGTCTAAGATTCCATAATTTGCTTATTTGTATCATGATAAAGTATTCCACTAAGTCTTAACCAATCTCACCCTTACCAGAAAAACAAGAAGTGAAAATGAAAAAAAAAAAAGGTGTGTGGGGGGATTTGGAGATAGTCTACCGTTATTCAGATCAATCCATTTGTACTCCAGTAGTGTAAGTAATCAACTATGTCCTCTTGCAAGGCCACTTACTGAAATAAGTATTTCATGAGGTCAAGAGTTATCAGTAAAGCCAAGAAACATCTATTCAAACATTATTTTTTTTCTGAAATAAAAATACAAATTGAAAACAAATAGATTATAATATGCTTATATTATAAACTGGTAGATCACACAGTGTTTTTTGAAATAAGCATTTTCCTGTGTCTTGGATACATATCCACTGGAGACAGAATCAAGATATCTCCAGAGCTATTATAAGAACCTAAACTCTCTCTCTCTCTCTCATATATATATATATATATATATATATATATATATATATATATATGTATATTCCCAGTTGTTGAGTACTTGAACCTGTACCTAGAGGACATTACCTAAATTGCAAGTAGCTCTTAACCTTTGCAAGTGCTCTTTTGATAATCCCTTCAGTTTAAAGAACAAGAAAAATAAGCTACTCATGTAAGTAAATCAAGAATCAAAACATTATGTAAAGATAGTATTACTCTCCTAAATTGCATCATTTTTAACAACCAAACTTTTAAAATTCTTCTGTATGAATAAGAAGATGGAAAATGTTAATATATATGACTTGAATATAAGAAAAAATATATAGGTAGATATTTTTTTCTGCACTGGGAAAAGACTTGCTAGGCAGAAAAGCAGTAGATAAAATTAGAAAGAAATGGTTTTTAAGAGTATAAATATTGTTTATAATCTTTTTTTAAAGCATCACAGGTGTTAATAGTTTTATCCACTTCAAGGAATCTGTTCTAAAGGAACAGTTTGAAGTACAAAGATGCATGTATAATGTGACCAGTTACAATATTGTTTATGATCAAAAGAAGATCCACAATGCCCATGAATATGAGAAGGTGCCATGTTTGCTTTTAATATGAAAATCATATCTTAGTAATCATCAATGAAAATGAACTCCCTTGGGGTGCCTGGGTGGCTCAGTTGGTTAAGCGACTGCCTTCGGCTCAGGTCATGATCCCGGAGACCCGGGATCGAGTCCCACATCGGGCTCTCTGCTCGGCGGGAGGCCTGCTTCTCCCTCTCTCACTCCCCCTGCTTGTGTTCCCTCTCTGGCTGTGTTTCTCTCTGTCAAATAAATAAAAAAATCTTTAAAAAAAAAAGAAAAAAAAAAGAAAATGAACTCCCAATATTTTGTGTGCTTCCCTCTGGACTTTGTGTAGATTTACATTGTTTTTGACATAATTGAAATCAAACCATATATAACATTTTAAACTATTTATTTAGTGATATTTTAACTTATTTGAGAGAGAAAGAGCACTAGAGAGAGCACTAGAGAGAACAGAGGGAGAGAAGGAAGCAGGCTCCCCACTGAGGGGAGGCATGATGCAGGGCTCAATCCCAGAACACTAGAATCATGACTTGAGCCAAAGGCAGATGCTTAACTGACTGAGCCACTCAGGCACCCCTTAATTTTTTAAATGTTTATTTTTATTTTAAATAAGCTCCACAGCCAATGTGAGGCTTGAACTCACAACTCTGAGAACTAAAGTCACATGCTCTACCAACTGAGCCAGCCAGGTATCTCAACATATTTTTAACTTCTAAAATAATTTTCTAATTTTATAATATATTCAGATTTACAAAAAAGTGGCAAAAATAGTATAGGTTTTCCATTTACAATACATCCTATTACCCTTATTATTTTTTAAAGATTTTATTTATTTGTTTGACAGAGAGAGAGAGAGATCACAAATAGGCAGAGAGGCAGGCAGAGAGAGGAGGAAGCAGGCTCCCCCGGTGCATGATCCACCCCTCCCACCATGCCCAAGCCACTGGAAACTTTGGTGGAGGTACCTGTGAATGTGAATGAAAGTCCCTCTGGGCTTTCCCTGCCAAGAATCTGGAGTTATGCTAATGTCGTGGTCATCAACACCATCTTTACTTGCCTTTTGTTCTTCCTGCTCAACTATCAAACTGAGTCTATTCACAAAGTTCCCTTTTAATGGTAAAGGTGGGTTTCTTAGAAAGGCTTAACTCTGCCTGCTATGAATCACTTTGTTTAACTTTAACCTAACTGTATCCCCCAACTTCCTCACTTTTGAATAATAAAACACTGGGGCCCTTGGCAGTTAAGAGAGACAAAGGCAGAGCCAGAGGCAAAGGAAAAGGCAGAGGCAAAGGCAAAGAGCCTGCAAACAGAGAAGCAAAGAGAGACAGAAACAGAGAAGCAAAGAGAGCAAGAGAGACAGAAGCAGAGAGAGAAGCAGAGCAAGAGGGCCAGAGCCAGAGCTAGAGAGCCAGAGCGTGAGCCTGAGCCTGCTTCATAGGTCTCTCCTGACTGACCTAGAATCTGTCAGCTTGCATCAGATCTCTGTGTCCATGTCATTATTTCACCTGTCAGATATCCCGTGGTTCGGGACCCACATCTCTGCTGAGGCTGTTCCCCGCAATAATAACCTGAGCCAAAGGCAGAGGCTTAACCCACTGAGCCACCCAGGCACCCCATTTCCCTTATTATTGATATTTTATATTAGCCTAGTATATGTTTTATAATTAATAAGCCTATGTTGATACATTATTATCAACTAAATCCTACTTTATTCAGATTTCTTTAGTTTTTAGTTAATGATCATTTTCTGTTTAAGATTCCATCCAGCATATTATACTATATTTAGTTATCATGTTTTATTAGACTCCTCAGCTCTGACAGTTTTTCAGGTTTTGTTTTTGATGGTCTCAACAGTTTTGAGGTGCATTGACCAGATATTTTGTAGAGTATCCGTCAGTTGGGATATGTCTGATGTGTTTTGTCATGTTTAATGTGATGGGCTGAATAATGGCCCTGAAAATATCCATGTCCTAGTCCCTAAGACCTATAAAGTTAACCTTCTATTGCAAAAATAAACTTGCAGATGTGATTAAGAATTCTGAGATGGGTAAATTAACTTCCTTGTCTGGGTGGGCCTTAAATGTAACCACAAACACCCTTATAGGCATGAGGCAAAGAGAGATTTGAGTATAGAAGGAGAGAAGACAATGTGACAACAGAAACAGAAACCAAATGATTGCTGGCAGTCTCAAATACCTAGAAAAGGTAAGAAACATATCTCCCTTAGAAACTCCACAAAAAACTAACCCTATTGAACACCTTGATTTTAGTCCAGAAGACTCATTTCAGACTTCTGACTCCCAGAACTGAAAGAGAATACACTTCTCTTGTTTTAAGCAACTAAATTTATGGTAATTTGATACAGTAGCAAAAGGAAACTATGTGTTACTGGAGGAAGACTACAGAGTTAAAGGGCCACATTTATCACATATTAAGAGTACGTGTTGTCAAAATGATTTAGCAGTGTTGATGTTCATCTTCATCATCTAGCTAAGGCAGTGTTTATCAGGGTTTTATACTATAAAAATACTCATTTAAAACTATTTCTATACTGTACTCTTTGAAGAAAGTCACTATCTATAGCACTTACTTAAGGAATTAAGACCTATGCTACATCCTTCAGGGGACACTATTTTTAGAAACTAGTTGGAATTCTTCTGCAGGAAACATTGACAAGCTACCTCCAGATGTTTATTCAATATTAGTATGAACTCATGGTTATTAATTTCAAATTTGGGGTTATAATCCAATATTAATGTATTTTGTTGCTTATATGTATCCCATTTGACCATTGAGAGCCCTTTCAGGAGCCTCATCTCACTTAATATACCCTAGTCAATGTAGATTTTTCTTTCTTTTTTATTCTTTTTCTTCTTTAACACTTTCTTCTTTCATATATGGAACTACATGGTGCTCCAGCTCATGTTATATATTTTGTACCTGAGTGCTAATTTAACTCATTCCTTCAAAGAGCAATGGTTCCTTTTATTATTAAACACCAAAGTCTGCACAATAGGAAATAAGGAAGGAACTCAAATACTTGGAGATTAAAGAGCATCCTACTAAAAAATGAATGGGTCAACCAGGAATTTCAAGAAGACTCAAACAAATATATGGAAACAAATGAAAAGGAGAACACAACACTTCAAAACATTTGGGATGCAGCAAATGCAGTCCTAAGAGGGAAGTACATAGCAAGACAAGCCTTACTCCCAAAATAAGGAAACTCAAACACACAAACTAACCTTATACCTAAAGGAACTGAAGAAAGAACAGAAAAATAAACCCTAAATCCATCAGGAGAGGAGAAATAATAAAGATTTGAGCAGAAGTCAGTGAAACAGAAACCAAAAGAACAGTAGAATAGATCAATGAAACTAGGAGCTGGTTTTTGAAAGAATTGATAAAATCAATAAGTCCCTTGCCAGACTTATTTAAAAAAAGCAAATAAATAAAATCATAAATAAAAGATGGGAGATCACATCCAACACCAAAGGAATACAACCAACCATAAAAACATATTATGAGCAACAATATGCTAAAAAATTAAGCAATCTAGAAGAAATAAATACATTCCAAGAAACATATAAACTACCAAAACTGAAACAGGAAGAAAGAGACAACCTGAACAGACCTATTACAAGCAAGGAAATTGAAGGTGTAATCAAAACTCTATCAAATGTCTGACACCAACATATTCTTTTAGCAATAAAATATGTATTAATATGTTTAAAAAACCTCTCCCAATAAACAAGAGTCAAGAGCCAGAAGGCCTCCCAGCAGAATTCTACCAAACATTTAAAGAATTAATAGCTATACTTCTGAAAAAAATAAAAAAAATAGAAATGGAGGAAAACTTCCAAACTCATTCTATGAAGTCAGCATTACCTTAAACCCAAAACCAAACAAAAACCCCACCAAAAAGGAGTATAGACCAATATCCCTGATGAAAATGGATGCCAAAATTCTCACCAAGATCCTAGCCAATGGGACCCAACAGTACATTAAAATGATTATTCACCATGACCAAGTGGGTTTTATGCCTGGGATGCAGGGGTGGTAGAATATTTGCAAATCAATTAATGTGATGCAGCACATTAATAAAGAAATGACAAGAACCATATGATCCTCTCAAAAGATGCAGAAAAAGCATTTGATAACATACAGCATCCTTTCTTGATTAAAACTCTCCACAGTGTAGGGATAGAGGGAATATACATCAATATCGTAAAAGCCACATACAAACAACCCACAGTGAATATCATCCTCAATGGGGAAAAACTGAGAGCCTTTCCCCTAAGGTCAGAAATATGACAAAGATGTCCACTCCCACCACTGATGCTCACAACATAGTACTAGAATTCCTAGCCTCAGCAATCAGAAGACAAAAAGAAATAAAAGGCATTCAAATTGTCAAAGAATAAGTCAAACTCTCACTCTTCACAGATGATATGATCTTTATGTGGAAACCCCAAAAGACTCTATCCCCAAATTACTAGAACTCATACAGGAATTTAACAAAGTGGCAGGATATAAAATCAATGCACAGAGGTCAGTTGCATTTTCATATGCTAACAATGAGTCAGAAGAAAGAGAAATTGAGAGATTTTTCCAATTTATAATTGCACCAAAAAACACAAGAAGCCATGGAAAGGATGTAAAGGATCTATTCTATGTAAACTATACCACACTTACTAAAGAAATTGAGGATGACACAAAGAAATGGAAAAACATCCCTTCCTCATGGATTGGAAAAACAAATATTATTAAAAGGCCTATATTACCCAGAACAGTATACACATTCAGTGCAATCCCAATCAAAATAACACCAGCATTTTCCACAGAGATAGAACAACAACAACAAAAAATCCTTCTAAATGTGGTTGTCCAGTTTTCCTAGCACCATTTATTGAAGAGACTGTTTTCCCCTCATTGCATATTTTTTTCTGCTTTGTCTAAGATTAGTTGACTGTAGAGCTGAAAGTGTCCATTTCTGGGGTCTCTATTCTGTTCCATTGATATATGTGTCTGTTTTTGTGCCAGTACTGTACTGTCTTGATGACTACAGCTTTGTAATATAGCTTAAAGTCAGACATTGTGATGTCCCCAGGTTTGGTTTTCCTTTTCAACGTTCCCCTGGCAATTTGGGGTCTTTTCTGGTCTCATACAAATTTTAAGGTTGTTTTTCCAAGCTCTGTGAAAAATGTAGGTGATATTTTGATAGGGATTGCTTTGAAAGTATGAATTGCAATGGGCAGCATAGACATGTTAATGATGTTTATTCTTCCAATGCATGAGCATGGAATTTCCATCTCTTTATATGTTCCTTGATTTCTTTCTTAAGTGTTCTGTAGTTTCTAGAGTATAGATACTTTACCTCTTTGGTTAGGTTTATTCCTAGGTATCTTATGGTTTTGGAGCTGTTCTAAATGGAATTGATTCCTTATTTTTTTCTTTCTTCAGCTACATTGTTAGTGTATAGAAAAAACAACTGATTTCTGTGCATTGATTTTATATCCTGACACTTAAATGAATTCCTGTATGAGTTCTAGCAGTTTTGGGGTGGAGTCTTTTAGGCTTTCCACGTAAAGTATAATTTCATCTGCAAAGAATGAGAATTTGACTTTTTTGCAGATTTTGATGCCTTTTATTTCTTTCTGTTGTCTGATTGCTGAAGCTAGGACTTCTAGTACTATATTGAGTAACAGTGGTGATGGTGGATAGCCCTGCCATGTTCCTTACCTTAGGGGAAGAGCTCTCAGTTTTTTCCACATTGAGAATGATATTCACTGTGGGTTTTTTTGTAGATGGCTTTTATGATATTGAAACACATACCCTCTATCCCTACACTGTGAAGAATTTTGATAAGAAAGGATGCTGTACATTGTCAAATGTTTTTTCAGCATCTATTGATAGGATCATATGGTTCTTTTTCTTTCTTTCTTTTTAAAATAATTTAATTTATTTTATTTTTTCTGTGCTCCAAGATTCATTGTTTATGTACCACCTAATGCTCCATGCAATGTGTATTATTAATGTATTATATCACATTGACCAATTTGTGGATGTTGAATCAACCTTGAAGCTCAGGAATAAATATCACTTGGTCATGAATAATCCTTTTAATGTACTGTTGGATCCTATTGGCTAGTATTTTGGTGAGAATTTTTACATCTGTGTTCATCAGTGATATTAGTCTGTAATTCTTCTTTATGATGGGGTCTTTGGTTTGGGGATCAAGCTAATGCTAGCCTCATAAAATGAGTCTGGAAGTTTTCCTTCCATTTCTATTTTTTTTGGAACAGTTTCAGGAGAATATGTATTAATTCTTCTTATATATTTGGTAGAATTCCCATGGGAAGCCGTCTGGCCCTGGGGTCTTGTTTGTTGGGAGATTTTTGATAACTGCT
Source organism: Spilogale gracilis (assembly GCA_004023965.1). NCBI lineage: Eukaryota > Metazoa > Chordata > Mammalia > Carnivora > Mephitidae > Spilogale > Spilogale gracilis. The sequence goes on along the minus strand of PITA01001630.1, from coordinate 111,655 downwards.
TCAATCTTACTGGTTATGAATCTGTTCAGTTATTCTATTTTTTCCTGGCTCAGTTTTGGTAGTTTATATGTCTCTAGGAATGCATCCATTTCTTCCAGATTGTCAACTTTGCTGGTGTATAATTGCTCATAATTAGTTCTTAAATTGTTTGTATTTCTTTGGTGTTTGGTTGTGATCGCTCCTCTTTCATTCATACTTTTATTAATTTGTGTCCTTTCTCTTTTCTTGTATTAGTTAATTAATAATTTAATTAATAATTAATAATGATTTTATTAATTAATTCTTTCAAAGAACCAGCTCCTAAGTTTTGTTGACTTATTCTACTGTTCTTTTGGTTTCTATTTCATTGACTTCTGCTCGAATCTTTATTATTTCTTCTCTCCTGATAGATTTAGGCTTTATTTTCTGTTCTTTCCTCAGTTCCTTTAGGTGTAAGGTTAGCTTGTGTGTTTGAGTTTTCTTATTTCAGGAGTAAGGCTTGTATTGCTATGTACTTCCCTCTTAGGATTGCATTTGCTGCATCTCAAATGTTTTGAAGTGTTGCTTTCTCCTTTTCATTTGTTTCCATGTATTTTTTTGAGTACTCTTGAAATTCCTGGTTGACCCATTCATTTTTTTTTTAGTAGGATGCTCTTAAACCTCCAAGTATTTGAGTTCCTTCCCAATTTCTTTTGTGATTGATTTCACTTTTTAAAACATTGTGTTCTTCAGGTAGAGTGGCCAAAATTAACAGGATAGGAAACAACAAGTGTTGGAGAGGCTGTGAAAAAAGGGGAACCCTCATACACTGTTGGTGGGAATGTAAGTTGGTGCAGAGACTTTGGAAAACAGTGTGGAGATTCCTTAAAAAAATAAAAAAAAATGGACCTACCCTATGACCCTACAATTGCACTACTGGGTATTCACCCCAAAGATACAGAGGTAATGAAAAGAGGGCCATATGTACCCCAATGTTTATAGTGGCAATGGCCACAATTGCCAAACTGTGGAAAGAGCCAAGGTGCCCTTCAATAGATGAACGGATAAAGAAGATATGGTCCATATATACAATGGAATATTAAGCTTCTATCAGAAAGGATGAATACCCAACTTTTGTAGTAACATGGACAGGACTGGAGGAGATTATGCTGAGTGAAATAAGGCAAGCAGACAAAGTCCAGTATCATATGGTTTCACTTACTTGCAGAGCATAAGAAGTAACATGGAGGACAGTGGGAGAAGGAAAGGAAATGTGAACTGGGGTAAATCAGAGAGGAAGATAAAGCATGAGAGACTTTGGACTCTGAGAAACAAACTGAGGGTTTTGGAAGGGAGGGGGGTGGGGGGATGAGTGAGCCTAGTGGTGGGTATTGAGGGTACAAATTGTATGGAGCACTTGGAGTGGGGTTTAATGCATCTTAGAACACTAAAAAAATAAAATATTAAAAAAAAATAAAACATTGTGTTCTTAAAATATGCATGGTATAATTTAAGTCTTTTTGCACAGGTTGAGATCTGATTTGTGACCTATTATGTGATCTATCAGAATGTGTCATGTGCACTTGATAGGAATGTGTATTCTGTTACTTTAGGATGAAATAAGCGGTCTACATATATCTGTGAATTCTGTCTGGTTCAGCGTGTCATTCAAAGCCCTCATTTCCTTGTTGAACTTCTGGTGGTCCCAAGTGATTAAACTCAATCTCTAACTCTTTATTTTCTGTGGAGGTTGAGGAGTGGGGCTGAATGTTACCCTCTAATAACATGCTTCATTCCTCTGTTAACAAACCTCCATCCTTAAGCTATCTTGGGGTTTTCCAGAGTTGTTTCTTTAGCATAAATTCAGTTATGGGAGAAAAGGGCTTGTTATAAATAAGAAAAGATACTCCTATTACTCAGGAAATTCCAAAGGATTGAGATGCTCTGTGCCAGGACCAGGGGAAAATATATATATATTATTATTAATTATTATTATTATTCCGCAGGCAACTCTCTGGTATTTGACCATAGTTTTCTTATTGAAAGGTATTGTAAAAATCAAAAGATACTGGCACATTATTGGAGTCCATTCCTATAAAAGTGCTTCCCAAAGTGGGCTTTTCCAATTTGCAGGCTTCCACTTGATTTTGTCAGGTTTCAAAAACAGGTGTGGTCTCAGTGTTATGTGCTTTTATGTTTTCAAGCATCTGGTATAATTGAGCTAAGAGACAATATTATCTCTTGCTCTGAGCCTCTTACAAGGTGTTAATCTAATGTTGGATTTCCCTCATTACTTAACACTTTCATTTAATCCTTTATCCTCAGCTGCTATTCTTTCTTTCCATTTATATTCAAAGTTTTCCACCTTTTGAAGGAATGTTAAGTTTGGCCACTGTGCTAGTCTAGATTGCAGGCAACAATAGTAGTCTAGCAAATACTTTCCCCTGAGTCCCATTAATGTAGGGTAGAGTTATGTAGATACAAAACTAATGGGGTATTTTTTAAAAGATTTGTTATTTATTTATTTAAAAGAAAGAGGGAGGATGAGAGAGTGTGTGAGTAGGGGTTGCGCAGAGGGAGAGGGAGAACCTCATGCAGACTCACCACTAAACATGGAGCCCTGCTCAGGGCTGGATCTCACAACTCTGAGATCATGATCTAAGCCAAAACCAAGTATTGGTTGTTCAACCACCTGAGCCACCCAAGCAGCCTTACTGAGCTATTTTTATCACTAGGAACATATAGCTGCATTCATTATAAAATCCAATTTTGCTAGATGAGGTGAAAGCACAACTTGCTTAGGAATTTTAACATAAAGATTTAAAAAGATAGTTACATTTTTTGTTTGTTTGTTTAGGGAATTGTCCCTCTTTCTGGCATCAGTTTCAGCCTTGGTCCTTAGGCCACTGTACAGGTAGGAAAAAGAGAGTTGAAGTGATGTGGGGAAGAAAAAAAAATATAGTCATCATACCAGCATCCTTTCATCTTAGAAAGAATTGCATAGTCATACCAGGATCCTTCTCCATCCTCTCTTCCCTAGATCCACCAAAGAAACAGAGGACATTTCTTTAGCCCCCTTATATTGAATGTGAATACACACTCATGAAGACATGTAAGCTAGCCCTTCATACCCATATATCTTTGTTTTAGAAACCCAATATCTCAATTGCCAGTTTCAAATATCTAACAAACTATTACTCTTAGGGGGATCTCTCTTTCCCCATTGTTGGACATTATAGGCCATGGAGTGTGTTTTTTGGTCTGAATAATGTAACTCAGAGGTCCAGATTGTTGAAATATCTTCTCTTTCAATTCTTTTATAGTACTTTAAGCATATATATGCACTACTGGGTAAGCAAAGCACAGTCCAGATTCAATGTCTATGTCTATTAGCACCCATCGGTAGCCACCTGGGGCTACTGGCATAGTCTGACTTGACAACCATGTTAAGAGGTACCCCATTCCTTCCATGGAATCTGCAATCTCTGTCTCTTTTTGGCACACTGGATAGTTTTTATTGGCATGTTATACCTTTAAATCTGCAAGAGAAACATGTCTAGATTAGACTTATCTCTGTATTGCTGCAGTAGCCCTATGTCCCCTTATTTTATGGAGCCAGGTGGTTACCTTAAGTGAGCAGACCAGTCCCCTTCTGAATAAAAAAGAGGATTCTTCTGATAAACATTGATATGTCCTACTTTAATGCACCCCTCAAATTTTCATAGTCATTTACATAGGGCAATGCCTCATACCAGTATGCCTTTTAATAAACCAGCCTTTCATTGCCCTTCTCGATACTCATTTAGCCACAGGCTTCATGAGCTGGTAAAAACCAAAACATTATGGTAAACAGCATACAGCTTATGCCATTGAGTGGATTTGGTTTTATCTTCTTTGATCACAGTAGCGGCCTTCCAAAACAGGTTATTCATTCACCTTGGAAATGCTATTTGTAAACCAAAGAGCTCTTGTTGACTAGTTAAGAGATCTTTTATAGGGCCCTGGCAGATTTTCACATAGCTCCAAAGTCAATCCCAGGACGAAAATTCCACTTGCCTTATATGCTGAGGAACTACCTACATTTGCTCAGCAGCATATTCCTTATAAATCATTTCCATTTTAATATGAAACTTTTGTAGGCACTGCCCTCTCCATTAGAGTATCTCTTCAATGTTACCCACAACACTGCAGATATTTCCAGTTTCAAAATAATTTATGTCAGTCAATTATAAGGGCAGTTTCAATTAATGTCAGATAGCAAACTAGTAATTTTCCCTCAAATGCAAATGTTCTAGTCTGACTTTCCAATAGTTGTTGCTGGGAGGCACTCAGAGGCTTCTACCATGAGCCCCAACCTAGGTTTCATGTGTGTTCATTGTACAGAGAATTTTTTTATACCAGAACTCCAGGTTCTATTCTCTACTATGCAGGTTTAGGAAACCCTACCTATTTCTATTTAGCATGTCTAATTGATACTGCTTGAAGGGTAGATTGCATGCCTTCTGTTTTGCAATGACAGGTAGGAGAAATGTTTCCCAGTCAGACACAATATCCATCCCTATATAACATATTGTATTCAGGTGGAAGAGACACAACCACTTCACATTAAACCTGTTCAAACATACCAATTTATGTCCAAACTCTCACTTTAATCTCATCAACCTTTAGACTCTTAACTGCAGCCTCTATTTGTAATTCAACAGGTTTTAGTTTTACAGTACTAGGCAGTGAGTGTTCCCCAGTCAGGTATAATATCTATTCCCATAAAACATTCAGTTAAAGGAGACATGGCACCTTCACATAAAGCATGTTTAAACATTTCAGTTTTCATCCAAACTTCCGTGCTAATCCTATCAACATTTATATCTCTATAGTCTTTCAATCTAATTGTGGCCTGTATTAGGATTTATCCAATAGATTTTAGTACCATAGTCCATGAGGATCCCATCCCTCTGACCATTTTGTCTACTAATGTGCATAAGGCTTTGAGACCCTGGAAGCAGTCAGGCCAAAGGACCTTTTGTTATTCTGCTTATCACCTCAGACAATTCCAAGATGGATTCCTGTTATAATTTTTGCCTTCCAGCTTTTTAAATTGCTCCAAACTTAAGTAATAAAGCATATTTATTTGGAGTATTTTAATGCAGGGGACTAGCAGGAAGTCTCATTGGTTCACCTAACCTTCCATAATGCTGTGTTAAATCTTTTGTTTGAATACCTTTTTTATCCATCCCATTTCTTAATAACCATCTAAAGATTTCCACCCTGCTGGAATGAGTCCCGTGACTCTCCCTTCTGCCTCTCCTTACTTACTCATTAATTAATCTAATGTTTTTATTAGCATCTGTAAAACCCATAAGGGAAATCTGAGTCAGCAAATCCCATAAGACTTATCTGACTTTTGTTCTATTTTGCAGCAGTAAGTTTATATGAGATGTCTATGCAAAAGGAGCCCTCTTAATCACAACATTTATCATGACCTGGGTAAAGGGCATATTTAGTGGATGAACATCCCTGTCATCATAAAGCTTGTCCCATATGGCTTGTATAGGAAGCATATGAACTGCCTCCTCATCTGGGCTGTTGCACTTGGAATTTATATATGAAATTGGACAGCTTCCTTCACAGAGTAGACAGACTTCTCAGTGTTTTTTATCCATTCTGCCAGACTGGCTGATTCCTCAGGAATAATCTACTATATTAAGTTGTTAAGGCTGCCATAACAAAATACCACAAGTTGGGTGGCTTAAAACAACAGGAATTTATTATCTCACATATTTGGAGACTGAAAATCCAAGATCAAGATATAAGCAAGGTTTGATTTCTTTTGATGTCTCCCTCTTTGTTGCAGATGTTTTGTCCTAACATGTTTTTCCTATGTGCACACCTCTGATGTCTCTCTGTGTGTATAAATTTCAGCTTCTCCTAAAACCACTAGTCAGATTCGATTAAGACCCATTCATATGTTCTCATTTAACCTTAATTATCTCTTTAAAGGTCCTATCTCCAAATATAATCACACTCTAAAGTAGTGAGAGTTGGAGTTTTTCTATGTATAAGTTTGAGGGGAACACAATTCAGCCTAGAATCCTATGCTATGTGGACTCCTCAAATTTATGTCCTTCTCACATAAAAAAATACATTCACCCTCATCCCAGCAGCTCAAAGTCTTAAACCATTCCAGCATCAACTTTAAGTCCCAGATCTCATGGAAATCAAGTGTGGGTGAAACTGAAAGTATGATTCATCTGAGGTAAAATTTCTCTACAGCTGTGAATCTGTGTATTATAATTTAGAAGCTATCTGCTTCTAAATTATAATGGAGCGACAAGCATAGGATAGACATTGTCATTTCAAAAGGGAGAAATTGGGAAAGAAAGGGAGTCACTGGTCCCAATCAAATCCAAAACCAAGCAAGGTAATTGTAAGGCTCAAAAATAATACTCTTTGACTCAGTGCTCTGTCCTCTAGGTCTACTGGGGCAATGGTCCTAACCCTTCATCTCTGAGTGGCAGCCCCTGTAGTCCAGGGGCCAGTTCAGCCCATACCACTTGCTGTGCATCTAGATCATATATACCCACATGCAATTTGTGTATAGTGAGCTGTGAGTCCTGTGTGGGTAGGTTTAAACCTACCCATGGCTTTCCACACTATAATGTTTAAAGCCCCTAAATTATTCAGTCTCATGATCCATTTTAGTAAAGGTTCTTCAGGGAGCTGATGGTATTGATCCATAAAATGAGACCATTCCTTTACACAACATTCCCTGGTTTCGACAGTTTCTTTGTTTTGCCCTTGCCCCTCATGGACTATCTTCTTGATGACTATCTGTTGTACTTGCATAACTTTCCCTTTGTTGGTGGCTTCCAGGCTAGTTCTTGAAGCTCAGACTGATTGAAGACTGAGCTTGGTTCAGTATCAGTGTCCAACTCAGAATTTTCTTTTAATTTAATTTTAGCTATTACAGGTAACAATAACCAAAGGATTCTATGTTTTACATTTTTTTCTTATCAGTTTGTGTTTCTTTATACAATAAGTAAACCCAGCACCCTAGATGTAATGGTTAATTTTATGTGTCAACTTGACTGGACTAAGGGATGCCCCAATAGCTGGTAAAACATTATTTCTGGGTAAGTCTTGGAAGGTGTTCTAAAAGAGATTAGCATTTGATTCAGTGGACTGAATAAAGAGATATGTCCTCATCAGTGTGGGCCCACATCATCCAATTTGTCTGGGGCCTGGATGGAACAAAAAAGTGAAGAAAGGACTAACGCTATCTTTCTCTCTCCTCTGTCATTTGAGCCATCCATCTTTTCCTCCCCTCAGGCATCAGAGATCCTTGTTCTCTGTCCTTTGACCTCTGGGACTTATGCCAGTAGCCCCATGGTTCTCAGGCATTTATCCTCAAACTGGAGTTGCACCATTGGTTTTCCTGGTTCTTGGGCCTTTGGAATTGGACTAAATTATGTCAGTGTCTTTCTTGGTTCTCCAGCTTGCAGATTGCAAATTGTGGGACCTTTCTGCCTCCATAACCATGAGAATCAATTCCTATAATAAATCATTGCTTCTATCTATCTATCTATCTATCTATCTATCTATCTATCATCTATCTATTATCTATCTATCTATCTATCATCTATCATCCATCATGTATCTATCATATATCATCTATCTTTTATCTCTTATTGGTTCTGTTTCTCTGGAGAATCCTAATACACCAGAAGTTTCATCCATCTCTGTATTCCATCAGATACTTTAACCTTTAGTGACTGATTCCAACACAGTTGCTGTCCCATACCATATGTGATTATGTGGCCACCAGGAATCAAAAGTTCCTCATCATCTACCTTTTCATCCTTCCTATTCTCAAACCACATTTTTTTTTGAGTGAGGGACATTCTAACTTTTCTCATGTTTCCTGACACTGAATGCTTGTTTTTTTTTTCCCCCTACATTAAATATGTTGTTGTTTCAACAGCAATTCTATGAGCTCAGGAGGGGAAGAAACAGAAAACATTAAATAAGATGTGGAACCCAGGGATAAGAATGGGTTTTGATTATAGTGTAAATGTGAGTTTGTTTTGGGATATGCTACATTTGATGCACCTAGTGGATACTTCTAGTAAGTTCATAAAACTACATGTCTGAAAACAGACCAAGCTTAGATATATAGATTTTAAAGTTATCTGTGCATAAATTACATATAATGTCATTTGGTTGCATGATTTTTTTGAAAAACATTGAGCAGAAGAGATGAACAAGGATAAGACTTTTAGAAAAAAAAACTAATATTTAGAAGCTGGAAGAAAAGAAACCAAAGAAGACTGAGAAGGGTCTGAAAGTAGTAGACAAAATACATGAGAAGGGATCTCTGGAAGAAAATGTTGTTGTGTTAACTGCTAAAGATAAATCAAATAGGGACTGTACTTAGGAATCTAGGGGTCATTTGTTTAAAAGCAAAAAGAGGTCAATGATGACTTTAATAGTTTCAGTAGTTGGGACAAAAAACTGTTATGGTGCTATATTATACACCTGAAACTAATATAGTGCTCTATGTTAACTATATTAGAATTTAAATGGGAAACTATCATGGTAGACTGGAAAGTGAAAGGAAGCAAGGAGTCATCCAGAACTAAATAGATTTTCAAAAATTTTGGTGATAAAGGGAAAGAGGAAAATTGGGCATTAGATTGAGTGAATTACTAACTTGGGGAAGGTGTTTCTAAAATGGGCAATCTTAGGTATTTCTAGATGTGTAAGAGAGGAAATTAATGAAAAAGAAGAACTAAAAAAATAAGAAGGCATAACAATTCAGTTAAACTTCTGGAATAAGCTTGAGGAAGTTGGAAGAAAAGCACATTAGAAACAGTTATCTGTAGAAAAGACAACACCTCTTTCACTCTAGATGAAAATAAAGCTATTCAATAGATATAGAAACAGAATTGCACAAAAATCCGTACCCCTGTATGAAAAAGAAACACTTAAAAATGAGGAAAATGAGTTTCCTCATATAACTTGGCAACAAAAAACAAAGAATCCAATTTAAAATGGGAAGAGGATATGAATAGATATGTTTTTATTAAAAAAAATCATACAGGTGGTTGACAGGCACAAAAGATTCTCAGCATCACTATTCATCAGGGAAAAAATAAGGAAACCAAAACCACTATGAACTCATCACCTCACACCTAGTAGAATGACTACTATGAAAAAGACAAAAAACAAAATTTGGCAAGAATGACAAAAGAGGCAAAGGATCTGTACTCAGAAAAATATAGAACAATCTGAAAAAAATTAAGAAAGACACAAAAAAATGGAAAAACATTTTATGTTCATGGATTAGAAGAACAAATTTTGGTAACATGCTTATGCTACCCAGAATAATCTACACATTCAGTGCAATCCCTATAGAAAATACCACAAACTTTTTTCACAGAACTAGACCAAATAATCCTAAAATTTGTATGGAACCAGAAAAGACTCCAAATAGTCAAAGGAATATTGAAAAAGAAAACCAAAATTGATGGCATCACAATTCTGGACTTCAAGCTCTATTACAAAGCTTTAATCATCAAGACAGTAGGGTACTGGCAAAAAAAACAAAACAAAACAAAAAACAGATTAATGAAACAGAACACAGAAATGGACCCTCAACTCTGTGGTCAACTAATCTTCAACAAGGCAGGAAAGAATATCCAATGCAAAAAAGACAATTTGCTCAACAAATGGTGTTGGGAAAATTGGACGGCCATATGAAGAAGAATGGACCACTTCCTTAATACATACACAAAAATAGAATCAAAATATATGAAAAACCTAAATGTGAGACAGGAATCCATCAAAGTCCTGAGGGGAACCCAGGCAGCAACCTCTTTGACCTCGGCCTCAGCAACTTTTTGCAAGGCATGTCTCCAAAAGCAAAGAAAAAAAGGCAAAAAGGAACTCTTAGGACTTCAACAAGATAAAAAGCTTTTGCACAGTGAAGGAAACTGGAACAAAACCAAAAGACAACTGACAGAATGGGAAGATATTTGCGAATGACTTATCAGATAAAGGCCTAGTAACAAAAATCTATAAAAAAGTTATCAAACTTGACACCCAAAGAACAAATAATCCAATCGAAAATGTGCAGAAGACATGAACAGATATTTCTCCAAAGAAGATAGATAAATGGCCAACAAACACATGAAAAAAGTGCTCAACATTACTTGGCTTTAGGGAAATATAAGTTAAAGCCACAATAAGATGCCACCTCATACCAGTCAGAATGACTAAAATTAACAAGTCAGTAAATGACAAATGTGGCAAGGATGCAGAGAAAGGGGAATCCTCCTACACTGTTGGTAGGAATGCAAGCTGGTGCAACCACTGGAAAACAGGTGTTATGAGGGGCCTCAAAAAGTTGAAAATAGAGGTACCCTATGACCCAGCAATTGCACTACTGAGTATTTAGCCCAAAGATACAAATGCAGTGATCCGAAGGGGCATGTGCACCTGAATGCTTATAGCAGCAATGTCCACAATAGCCAAACTATGGAAAGAGACCAGATGTCCATCAACAGATGAATGGATAAAGAAGATGTGATATATAAATAGATGATAGATAAATAGATAGCTGTACTCAGATGTGATATGTATAGTACATATATAAATATATTTGTACATATATGTGTATATATGTGTGTATATATATACTCATGTATGTAAATATGAACACATACAATGGAATATTATGCAGCCATCAAAAATGAAATATAACCATTTGCAATGAGGTGGATGGAACTAGAGGGTATTATGAGAGTAAAATAAGTCAGTCAGATAAAAACAATTATTATATGATCTCACTGATATGTGGAATTTAAGAAAAAAGGCAGAGGATCATAGGGGAAAGGAGAAAAAAATGAAACAAGATGAAACTAGAGGGACACAAATCATAGAAAACAAACTGAGGGTTGTTGGAGGGAAGGAGGGTAGAGGGATGGTGTAACTGGGTGATGGACATTGGGAAGGGTATGTGATGTAATGAACATTGGGTATTATATAGGACTGATGACTCACAGACCTGTGCCCCTGAAACCAATAATATATTACATGTTAACTAATTGAATTTAAATTAAAAAAAGTTTAAAAATAAAAAAAATGGAAAAGCAAAAGTTTTACTACATTTAGTCTACTCTATCATGCTATTACTGTCAATTTTCAGTCATCTGTTATACAGATTGTTATATAGCAATCACTTGTTATACAAAGTAGGAAAAATTCAAATTTGAATATAGGCGAAAATATCTATGTTCCATATGATCAAACTATAAGGCTCAGAAGATGTTTATGATGAAATAGTGGTGAAAATCCATAGAGTAGAAAGAAAGGGTAACATTTACACATGAGATCCAACTTTTGAAAATGATGACAAGGGGGCACCTGGGTGGCTCAGTTGGTTAAGCGACTGCCTTCGGCTCAGGTCATGATCCCGGAGACCCGGGATTGAGTCCCACATCGGGCTCCCTGCTCGGCGGGAAGCCTGCTTCTCCCTCTCTCACTCCCCCTGCTTGTGTTCCCTTTCTGGCTGTGTTTCTCTCTGTCAAATAAATAGAATCTTTAAAAAAAAAATTATGACAAGGAGTGCCTGCGTGGCTCAGTGGGTTAAAGCCTCTGCCTTCAGCTCAGGTCATGATCTCAGCATCCCGGGATCAAGGCCTGTATTGGGATCTCTGCTAAGCAAGGAGCCTGCTTCCTCCTCCTCTCTGCCTACGTCCCTGCCTACTTGTGATCTCTCTCTTTCTCTGTCAAATAAATAAATAAGATCTTTTTTAAAAAGTGATGACAAGGAATGATTGCTTTGAATTAAGAAACACAGAATAATAAACTACACAGAAGTCAACCTTTGTAAAATAAAATCCTTCAGAAGTATTAAAGTTAAATGTGTGCCTTAGTATTTCAACTCCTAATACATTGCATGCATGTGTAAAAGTCATGTAAAAATGTCTTTAAAGTCTAAGACTATTTGCATTTTATTCTTATCTGATTGTTTCCTTTAAAGCGCCCAAACAACAAATGTCCCTAATGTAATTTCAGCAAGTTTTATAGTGCTGCATTAAGGTCTTCATATTGAAACACCAATGATAGACCTGCACTGAATTAAAGAACTGATAGAATCTGTGAGGATGAATCTATGGTGCCCTGCTGTGTCAGCAAACTTGCCTTTTGCTGAATAAGAGCTGATAAACAGCAAAATCAATTTAAGCAATCATAACAGTTAATCCATTCTAGCAGGCATTGACAACTCCAGAGTGCATATGCTAGAAATTAAAATAAGTGTTAAAGGCTAGAGAAATAATATTTGCTAACTTCTTTGCTTGTATATTTTTCATGTATCTTAATATCTTTTTACTAAATGCAGACACTTAAAATATTTTTTCTTTTTTTTTTAAGATTTTATTTATTTGACAAAGAGAAACACAGCCAGAGAGGGAACACAAGCAGTGGGAGTGAGAGAGGGAGAAGCAGGCTTCCTGCCGAGCAGGGAGTGCGATGTGGGACTCGATCCCAGGTCTCCGGGATCATGACCTGAGACGAAGGCAGTTGCCCAACCAACTGAGCCACCCAGGTGCCCCTAAAATAATTTTTGATAATGTATTTAATATGTCTCATACAAATCACTGTTGTCTTATCTCATACCCATAAGGCATTGCTGATAAGGATCACAATAAAAAGTATTACATTTCTGACTAGGAAATTAATTTTAATTCAAATGCTCCCTTAATTACAACATTCCATTGTTCTGGTCCAATATAATTTTTATTAGTGTTTGCAAACACCTTTTCGTAGAATTCAATTTTTAAAATGTATACAGTTCCTTGAAATCAAAGCATATATAAAAAAGAACATCTATTATAGCAATAGGCAACATACAAATGATTGGGTTTAAAAACAAGCCAGTTCTGGGATGTGCAACACATTAATAGTTTAATTTTAGGAGTTTTTATTAAAAAAAAAAAACAGATAATGTGAAAGGGGGGAAATCAGAATTAGAGATGAACCATGAAAGAATCTGAGAAATACACTGAGAGTTTTAGATAGGAGGGGGTGGGGGATGGGTGCACACAGTGGTGGGTGTGAAAGAGGGCACCTATTGCATGAAGCACTGGGTATTATATGTAAAAAGTGAATCTTGGGACACTACATCAAAAACTAATGGTATAGTGCATAGTGTATAATAACTAACTAACTAAATAAATAAATAAATAAATAAATAAATAAATAAAGCAGATAATGTATTGCTTATATTGAACTGATATCATATTAGAAATATTGCTTATCAGGAAAACTTTTGTTCTTTTACCCTTCCTTTATTGATGTATGTATGTATTTATTTATTTATTTATTTATTTATAAGTGAAATGTATCATTTTTTTTAAATTTTATTTTTCAGTGTTTCAAGATTCATTGTATATGCCCCACACCCAGTGCTCCATACCCACCACCACCAGGTTCATTCATCCCCCCACCCCCTCCCCTACAAGACCCTCAGTTTGTTTCTGAGTCCAAAGTTTCTCATGTTTCTATATCCTTCCCCGATTTACCCCACTTCCCATTTCCTTTCCTTCTTATACTGTCCTCCATATTACTCCTTATGCTCCACAAGTAAGTGAAACCATATGATACTTGACTTTCTCTGCTTGGCTCATTTCACTCAGTATAATCTCCTCCAATCCAGTCCATGTTGCTACAAAAGTTGGGTATTCATCCTTTCTGATGGAGGTGTAATATTCCATTGTCTATATGTACATTCTTTTTATCCATTCCTCTTTTGAAGGGCAGTTTGGCTCTTTCCACAGTTTAGCAATTGTGACCATTGCTGCTATAAACATTGGGGTACATATGGTCCTTCTTTATCTTACCTCTGTATCTTTGGGGTAAATACCCAATAGTGTCCTACCGATTTTTTGATGTGATGATTCTTAGCCTTCCTTTAAATGGAGTATAATTACACTAAGTGCCAGAAATGGAGCTCTAGCAGCAAATCTTCTCAGAGAAGTTAGTAGCAGGACATTTGCAATGGATTCTTCATAAGTTGGCAAGGAATATCAATGCCAAAAATTAATACATTACTCTTCAGAGAATATGCTGTTTTACAGGTTTAATTTCAAAATTTAACATGGCATTGGTATTGTTACATATAAATATATATATTATATATATACCATATACTATGTATCTCTATCTATATATTATATCTATCTATATATACATAATACATATATAGATTTTTTTTTCGATTAAGATCTGACTCATGGACATTTCAACAATCATTCCATTTGTGTCAGGGAAGACACATGGAAATTCCGGTCTGTGGAAAATGGAGGAATGTCTGTAAATCCAGACATTGACTACTGGAACTTCAGACCCACAATACCACTCAGCTGATCAGCCAAACCAATAGCAATATGTCTCTTTATAAGGTATACAATTAAGAGGTACTCTGTTCACATTATTTTTAAATCATCCTTCAGTTTACACAAAACCTCTCTTTTTAATTATAGTTCCAGTCAACCTCAAAGATACTGAATCATGAATCAGATTAGAATTTAAATGCTGTGAAACTCCATTGCCTTGCAATATCTAACAAGTCTAGCCTTTTACTCTCACTCTGTTCTTTTGGATATAAGGTACATGTTTGCATCTTTTCCTTACATAGGCTAGACACAATGTGCTTCTGTTGTTACAGAGCTTAAGTATAATCTGGGTGATTAGGAATTAATTAATCACCACAAGTGCAAATGATGAGAGGGAAAGAATAAGTAATTTATTTTTTTAAAGATTTTTTATTTATTTGACAGAGAGAAACACAGCCAGAGAGGGAACATAAGCAGGGGGAGTGAGAGAGGGAGAAGCAGGCTTCCTGATGAGCAGGGAGCCTGATGTGGGACTCGATCCAAGGTCTCCGGGATCATGACCTGAGCCGAAGGCAGTTGCTTAACCAATTGAGCCACCCAGGCGCCCCAAGAATAAGTAATTTAAAAAGGAGTGACAATTGCTGGAGCTCAGGATTATTGTGGTGAACAGAGTGAATGAGGAATTTAAGTTCAAAAAGATCCAGAAGGAAAGAGGAATCATGATTTCAAGGAAATACAGCATCATGGAGAAAAAAGAAAAACAAACTACCCAACCTTTAGGATGTCTTCAGTAAGCATGTCCAGACAAATGAAAATACATTCTGCTTTGAAAATGCTATCCTGTGTGATTCTAAAATCTTCTGAGGTAACAATGGCACTATTAAATTATTCTCACCATCTGAAAATTACTTATTCATCAAACTCTCAGTCTGTGGTTTCTTACCTTGGTTGTTGGCACATAATAGATATCCAGTATATTTTTGTTGAAATAATCCTTTTATAATTTTTTGTAAGAGCAACATTAGCCTAATCACATAGTTAATCCATGGGCTAACTATGTCCCTTGTATATTGTTATGGCCTGGATTGTGTCTTCTCAAATTTCATGTTGAAGTCCTAACCCCCAGTACCTAACAATGTGACAATACTTGGAGACAAGATCTTCAAAGAGGTAATTAAGTTAAAATGATGTCATTAGGGTGGGGATAATCCAGTATGAGTCGAGTCCTTACAAGAAGAGGAAATTTGGACACAGACATGTACAGAGGGAAGATAATGGGAAGACATAGGGAGACGATAATAACCCTTCCTTTGGAATACCCTTCCCTTGCAGCCTTCAGAAGATACCAAATCTGATGGTACTTTGATCTTGGAGTTCCAACCTCCAGAGTTATAAGAAAATAAATTTCTATTGTTTAAGCTACCTAATCTGTGGTGCTTTGTTATGACAACCATAGCAAACATTCAGTTTTTTCCCAGTTGTGCATAAATTATGAGAAATTTCCTTTTTTGAAATTGTTTCAAAATGATGCCCATACACACTAGTGTACTTAAGATTACCTTGGACCCACTGATGAAAGTTAACACAAAAACTTGCCTAAACCCATTAAATTGATCTCCTGGAAGTTAGGCAGTGTCTTAGATGTATATATAGCAACATACATGAATTCTAAAAACAGTGTTTAGTAAAATAAATATGAAATAGAATAATATTTCATAACAAGAAATGGTTTGACACAATTGTTAGGAGTATAGATTTGAAACCGTACCCACATGTACAGCTTGACACAATTGTTAGGAGTATATATTTGAAACCCACATGTATGTTTTCTTATAACAGCTCTTCATTTTCTAGCTGTGTGTATGACCTTGGCCAAGTTACTTAAACTCTTTATACCTTAGTTTCCTCCTCTGTTCATGGGATAGTAATAATACCTATGTTATAATGTTGTGGTAATTAAATGACTTAGTACATGTCAGGTTGCCAGTGTCTGGCAAATGGAAATTATTATGCCATTGCTAATTACAATTATTTAAAATTAATGCCATTTATATAAATAAAAGCACATGCTTATAAAATAATAATATAAAACATACCTTCAAAAAGACATATTAAACATATTATAATGGTTATCTATAAATAAGGAGGACTAAGAAGTGAAAAGTTAACATAAAAACAAATGACTTAATAAGTGGAAGAATTAATGAACAAAAAGGGAGAAGAACTTTATTCAGGTTGGTTATTAATAATGTGTTCTGAGCTAATGAATGTGATTAAATCAACACCATTCACTTGAGTTGTAAAAGAAAAAGAAGGAAGGAAGGAAGGAAGGAAGGAAGGAAGGAAGGAAGGAAGGAAGGAAGGGAGGGA
>PITA01001630.1:0-94831 GCA_004023965.1 Spilogale gracilis | reverse complement strand
ACCTGGGTGGCTCAGTTGGTTAAGCAACTGCCTTTGGCTCAGGTCATGATCCTGGAGACCAAGGATCAAGCCCCACATCGGGCTCCCTGCTCGGCGGGAAGCCTGCTTCTCCCTCACTCACTCCCCCTGCCTGTGTTCCCTCTCTCACTGTGTTTCTCTCTGTCAAATAAATAAGTAAAATCTTTAATTAAAAAAATAAATTCAGAGTCCCATACCTGTTCAAAGGAATCATTCTTCCTAAATAATCAAAAGATCTGTTAGAGAGTTTAGCCTTAAGTCCTTGACTATCACTCCGGGGACAAAAAATCCTAGTATATAATTAATTTCAAAAAGGTAGAGATAAATACTCTTATATTGGATTCTGATAGAAAAGTTATTTTAAGGGGTGCCTGTGTGGCTCAGATGGTTAAACATCTGTCTTCATCTCAGATCATGATCTCTGGGTCCTGGGATTGATCCCCACATGGGGCTCCCTACTCAGTGGGGAGTCTGCTTCTCCCTATCCCTCTGCCTCTCCCCCTGCTCCTGCTTGTTTGCTCCCTCTGTAATGAATAAATAAAATCTTTAAAAAAAAAGTTATTTTTAGAAATTTCAAAAAAAAATTAAAACCAATCCGTTTTTGAGGGAGCCTGGGAGGATGGATGAACTAGGTAATGGGGATTAAGGTGGGATTTTGTGATGAGCACCATATGAATATGAAATTATTGAATCACTCTGCTATACACATGAAACTACTATAACACTGAATGTTAACTAACTAGCATTAAAATATTTAAAAAATCCATTTTCTTCTTCTCTCCTCACAAAATTATGCCTTGCAATTACTAACAGATACATTCCACATTCCATGCTTTCCTGTATTATTATAGACCAGTGATAAAACTGCTTTTTAAAGGACCTTTTTAAAATAAAATCATGGTTAAAAATAGGCACTGTGTTTGTTTAAAAAGTTTATGCATTGGGATGTTTCAGGACAATTTACTGTTATTTTTGTCAGCTTAAAGACCAGGTATTTTTTTAAAGATTTTATTTATTTATTTGACAGAGAGAAACACAGCTAGAGAGGGAACACAAGCAGAGGGAGTGAGAGAGGGAGAAGCAGGCCTCCCGCCGAGCAGGTAGCCCGATGTGGGGCTTGATTCCAGGTCTCCAGGATCATGACCTGAGCCAAAAGCAGTCGCTTAACCAACTGAGCCACCCAGGCACCCCGAAACACCAGGTATTTTTAAAGGCTTACTTTTTAAATATGGAAGGAGATGACAGTAAACAAAAGAATGATTTATTAGTCTTTTCATTGTACTTTTCTAATACCTTCTTCTCTCTGAGTTCAAACCTCTATACAAAGATTAGTTCATTTATCTTTACAATGTCCCCCTAAGGGATGTAGTAGGGTTATTATCACTATCTCCACAAAAAGATGAACAATGGAAGAAAAGGGGTAGTTCATAGATGAAATAATTAAGTTATATAAATTTCCATAGGATCTCTGTACTATATTACCTTACATATCTTGTGTTGTTGAGCTTTTTCATGAATAAACATATTGTCTTCTCAGCTAGCATAAGCTTATCCAGTTTATGAAAGCATATGCATTTTCTCTTTGTTTTGAGCTTTTCACTAAGCTAAGTATATAGAGCTGAGCATATGACAGGTAGCAAAATAAATGTCTACTGATGAATGTTTATTTGGAAAGAATGACTGTATTCTGCTTCTTAAATTACTGACATGCAAGTAGGGTAGGCCCAGAACTTCACTGCCACAAATCACCCTTCATTTTTGTCATGGATGAAAACAATAGCCTTCAAGTAAATCTATTTTTCTAAATCCTATAATGTATGACATTGTTTCAATATGTAGATTATTAATTGGGGACTGACTTTAAAGGAGCACATGAAAATCTCATAATAATACAGAATATTAGAAGTAGGTTGACAGCACTCTAGAATTGAATCCTGTAAGAATTACAATTTCGGTTATGCAAGATGAATAAATTCCAGAGATCTAATGTACAGCAATGTGACTATGGTTAACATTGCTGCATTGTCTACTTGAAATTTCCCAAGAAGGTTAATCGTAAGTGTTCTTACCATAAATGCAGACAAAGTAACTACATGAGGGATGGAGGAATGCCATATGCTCCTGTTTCTCATTTCTATGCCTTTGTATATTTTGCTATTTAGGCCTAGAATGCTCTTCCCCTATTGTCTAAGATATTCTGACTCATTATTCAAAAGCCCTCTCAATAACATCTCTCATCAAAGTCCTTTCTGAAAGGCAGGAATGCAGAGACTGTATCTGAGACAGCTACATGTATGTGGAGTGAGAATTCATGCATAAGAATGAACATCCAACAATAGGATGCTTCTCAGATTTAAACAATGATTGTTTCACCTTTTAAAAATTTTCCTTCAGTTCATGACAAAGCCTTTAATTTTTATCCTCTTTCACCAGAAAGAAGATAAATTTGTCAGCAGATAGACTGTAAAATTCTTTTGGCAACCAAAAATTGTCTCTCCTTCAGAGCTAAATAATACTGAGGAGCTTTTCTTCTGTCTATTAAGAATCAATTAAGTGCCTTCACTTCTATGATATACCACAAACATTTACATTTTAAACAGTTTGAAGTCCACAAAGAGGTCTGAATTTTTATTTTAAATACTCAGAAACCTTGTAACTTTTATACATCTGCTAATATTCATAAATACACTAAAGTATAATTACTATTAAAATGATTTTTTGTTGTCAAAGGAATATTATGTCTTATTCAGGTTTATTATTAAGTTTTATATCAACCTGACACCATAGCAATCAGATAAAGCTGTATAAGATTTTTAAAAGATGTCTTTCTCTTAAATTTAACATATTCATTCCTAAAAAAGCAGTTTCATCTTCTTTATATAAGCTATCAAGATAATTTCAAAGAACATTACCAAAATACAAAGAAGTAATGAATTAACCATCTAACAGGCATGAAGTATACATGAACTGAATAAAAATAAACTTCTACAAAGACTTTCATTTGTATGGCAGTATTAAAATGTGCCTCTTTGTGGCATCTATTTTTCATTTATCAACAAAAGCTATATTCAAATAAGGCTATACTCTTATTTAGCAATCCAGTTATTAAATATTTTTAAATAGACATAATCAAAATAAAATGTTATGACCTGTGGATATTCCTTTACAATTTCATTTTTACATCCCCTATAGATACTCATGGTAAATGTCTCTTTCATGTTCTAATTAGGTACAAATAGAAGCAGAGATAGAATTGATTAAACTCTAGTAATGAAAAAAAATGCATTTTCAACAATAAATCTATTTTCAATTATGACTGATGCATTCTGAATGTAGTTAAAAGAAAAATAAACTTCATTTTATTTTACATTATTCATTGTAGTTGGATTATGTGGCTTAAAATGTTAAATAACACTTATATGAGTTTGAACTACAGGAAATGTAGAATTGGGTATCCCCTCAACAGTCAATAAATAAATAATAATAACACTAACATGAAAAATGATTAATAACCCTGGCAAAGTTAGAACAATGGCCCTTGACAAAAATCATAACAAAATTAGGAAGGCCACTTCATAAAAGAAATATTTTTCTTAGCAACTTTATTACCCAATATTATCATTTCAATTGGTAATTAATCATCCTTGCTGAAAAAACTACATTCCAATAATTGCCTTTCAGTACAAATGTGCTGCATTCATTCAAAAGAAGGCCCATTTATTGAAGAAGTCTAGCTCATCCTAAATTCAAGTATAGCCTCATTTCTTAGATGTATTAAGCACTACTCTCACAACAAGTAAACATTATAAATTGCTACTTATATTACAAATTCTGGAAGAAGAATATGCTTTCTGTTTATTTTAGTGCATAGCAAATTGTTTTCCTTGCCACCACAATTTATCGCTATTTTAAATAACACCTTGCCTTTATTTTATATAACATTTTCCTAAGTCGTAGGTCAAAGTGATATGTCCTAATACTGGCAATTATTGAACAATCCTGTCCTTGTTTGCCAAAATTGACTGAAAATGATGATTGAGATACAATGACAGAACATTACCTTCTCAGCAAGCCTTCTTCTTCTTATTCTTTTTTTTATTATGTTCAAATAACCAACATCATTGTTTTTTATATAGTATTCAACCACTCATCAATTCTGTATAACACCCAGTGCCCATCACCACACATACCCTCCTTAATGCCCATCATGCAACCACTCCATCCTCCCCATGCCCCCTACTCTGCAACCCTCATTTTGATTCCTGGAGTCCAGAGTCTCTCATGGTTTGTCTCCCTTTCTGATTTCTTCCCATTCAGTTTTTCCCTCCCTTCGCCTATGGTCCTCTGTGCTATTCCTTATGTTCCACATATGAGTAAAACCATATGATAATTGCTTTTCTCTGCTTGGCTTCTTTCACTTAGCATAATCCCCTCCAGTTCTATCCATGTATATGCAAATGGCAGGTATTCACCCTTTCTGATGGCTGAGTAATATTCCATTGAATATATGAACCACATCTTTATTCATTCATCTGCTGATGGGCATCTCAGGTATTTCCACAGTTTAACTATTGTGTACATTGTTGCTATGAACATTACAGTGCATGTGTCCCTTCTTCTCACTACATCTGTATCTTTGGGGTAAATACCCAGTAGTGCAGTTCCTGGGTCTTAGGGTAGCTCTATTTCCAACCATTTAAGGAACCTCCATACTGTTTTCCAAAGTGGCTGTACCAACTTGGATTCTCACCAACAGAATAAGAGTGTTCCTCTTTCTCCACATGTCTTCAACATTTGTTGTTTCCTGCCTTGTTAACTTTTGCCATTCTAACTGGTGTACGGTGGTATCTCAATTTTTTTTTCTTGATTTGAATTTCCCCAATGGCTAATGATGTTGAACATTTTTTTTTCATGTGTCTATTAGCCATTCATACATCTTCTTTGGAGAAGTGTCTGCTCATGTCTTCTGCCCATTTCTTGACTGGACCATTTGTTTTTTGGGTGTTGAGTTTGAAAAGTTTTTTATAGATCTTAGATAACACCCCTTAATCTGTATGTCATTTGCAAATATCTGCTCCCTTTCTTTGGGTTTCCTCTTAGTTTTGTTGACTGTTTCCTTTGCTGTGTAGAAAGTTTTTATCTTGATGAAGTCCCAAAAGTTCATTTTTTCTATTGTTTCCCTTGCCTTTAGAGACATGTCTTGAAAGAAGTTGCTGTGGCCAGTGTCAAAGAGGACTGCCTAAATTCTCTTTCAGGATTTTAATGGATTCCTGTTTCACACTGAGGTCTCTCATCAAGTTTGAGTTTATCCTTGTGTATTGTGTAAGAGAATGATCCAGCTTTATTCTTCTGCATGTGGCTGTCCAATTTTCCCAGCATCATTTATTGAAGAAATTGTCTTTTTTTTTTCATTGGATATTCTTTTTTGCTTTGTTGAAGATTAGTTGACCATAGAGTTGAGGGTTCATTTATGGGCTATCTATTCTGTTTCATTGATCTATGTGTCTGTTTTTGTGTAAATACCATGCTTTCTTGATGATCACAGCTTTGTAATAAATCCTAAAGTCTGGGATTATGATGCTTCCCACATTGGTTTTCTCTTTCAACAATCCCCTGGCAATTCAGGGTCTTTTCTGGTTCCATACAAATTTTAGGATTGTTCCTTCTTGTTCTGTGAAAAATGTCAATGATATTTTGATAGGGATTGCATTGAAAGTGCAGATTGCTCTGGGTAGCATAGGCATTTTAACAATGTTTATTTTCCCAATTCATGAGCACGGAATGTTTTTCCATCTCTTTGTGTCTTCCTCAATTTCTTTCATAAGTGTTCTGTAGTTTCTGGAGTATAGATCTTTAACCTCTTTGGTAGGTTTATTCCTTGGTTTCTTATGATTTTTGGTGGTATTGTAAATGGAATCAATTCCTTAATTTCTCTTTCTTCAGTCACACTGGTAGTGTGTAGAAATGCAACTGATTTCTGTGCATTGATTTTATACCCTGCCACATTGCTGAATTATTGTATGAGCTCTAGTAATTTGGGGGTGGTGTCTTTTGAGTTTGAGTTTTTAAACATATTGTATCATGCCATCTATGAAAGGAGAGAATTTGACTTCTTCTTTGAGAGTTTCAATGTATATTATTTCTTTTTTAAAATTAATTTATTTATTTCAGTGTTCCAAGACCCATTGTTTATGCCACACACCCGGTGCTCCATGCAATACGTGCCCTCAGTACCACCACAAGGCTCACCCATTCCCCCACCACCTCCCCTCCAAGACCCTCAGTTTGTTTCTGAGTCCAAAGTCTCATAGGTTTTGTTTTCCTCCATGATTCACCCTACTCCCCATTTCCTTTCTTTCTCCTACTGTCCTCTATATTACTCCTGATTCACCACAAGTAAGTGAAACCCTGTGATACTTGACTGTCTCTTCTTGGCTTATTTCACTCAGGATAATCTCTTCCAATCTGGTCCATGTTGCTACAAAAGTTGGGTATTCATCCTTTGTGATGGAGGCATAATATTCCATTGTATATATGTACCATGTCTACTTTATGCATTCCTCTGTTGAAGAGCACCTTGGCTCTTTCAAAAGTTTGGTGATTATGGCCATGGCTGCAATGAACATAGGAGTATATGTATTGCCATTCTTTACACTACATCTGTATCTTTGTGGGAAATACCCAGTAGTGCAATTGCAGGGTCATAGGGTAGCTCTATTTTTAGTTTAGTTTTTTTTTTTTTTTTTAATCTCCACACTGTTTCCCAAAGCAGCTGCACCAACTTGCATTCCCACCAACAGTGTAAGAGGGTTCCCCTTACTCTGCAGCCTCTCCAACACGTGTTGTTTCCTGTCTTGTTAATTTTGGACATTCTGACTAGTGTAAGGTACTATCTCAGGGTGGCTTTGATTTGAATTTCCCTAATAGCTAGTGATGATAAACATTTTTTAATGTGTCTGTTAGCCATTTGCATGTCTGCTATGGAGAAATGTCTGTTTATGTCGCCTGCACATTTTTTGATGTGATCATCTTTTTTTTGGGTATTGAGTTTGAGGAGTTCTTTATAGATCTTGGATATCAGCCCTTTGTCTGTAGTGTCACTTGCAAATATCCTCTTCCATTCCATGGGTTGCTTCTTTCTTTCGTTGACTGTTTCCTTTGCTGTGCAGAAGCTTTTTATTTTGATGAAGTCCCAAAAGTTTATTTTCTCTTTTGTTTCCTTTGCCTTTGGAGACATCTTGAAAGAAGTTGCTGAGGCCGATGTCAAAGAGGTTACTGCTCATGTTCTCCAGGATTTTGATGTATTCCTGCCTCACATTGAGGTCTTTCATTAATTTCTAGTTTGCCTTTGTGTGTGATGTAAAAGAATGGTCGAGTTTCATTCTTTTATATGTAGCTGTCAATTTTTCCCAGCACCATTTATTAAAGAGACTGTCTTTTTTCCACTAGATATTTTTTCCTGCTTTGTCGAAAATGATTTGACCATAGATTTGTGGGTCCATATCTGGACTCTCTACTCTGTTCCATTGGTCTATTTCTTTGTTTTTGTGCCAGTACCATGCCACGGGCCAGCCCCGGCAACAGTCAGTCAGGGTTCCCTGAAGGTGGCAACGGAGTCGGAGTCGGCGATAATGAGGAGAATGGACTCAAAGAGTGGTGTGGGGATCTCCTGAAAACTGTGTCTTCAGGGTTCTTTATTTAAAGCTTTTTAGTTACAGATACTCGCCAGGGAAGGGAGCAGGGGCAAACAGTTGATTCTGTCTATCTTTGCTTCTGTCTCTCTTATGCAGGCTCTCTGCCTTTTCCTCTACCTCCTGCTCTGCCTTTGTCTCTCTTGACTGTCAAGGGCCCAGTCTTTTATTATTCAAAAGTGAGGAATTGGGGGATGCAGTTAGGTTAAAGTTAAACAAAGTGATCCATAGCAGGCAGAGTCAAGCCTTTCTAAGAAGCCAGCCTTTACCATTAAAAGGGAAGTTTGTGAATAGATTCAGTTTGATAGTTGGGCAGGAAGTAAAGATGGTGTTGATGGCCTTGACATAAGCATAACTCCAGATTCTTGGCAGGGAATTCCCAGAGGGACTTTCATTCACATTCACAGGCACCTCCACCAAAGTTTCCAGTGGCTTGGGCATGGTGGGAGGGGCGGATCACGCACCATCCGGGACAGTACCATGCTGTCTTGTGATCACAGCTTTGTAATAAAGCCTTAAATCAGGTAACATGATGCCCCCAGCTTTGTTTTTCTTTTTCAACAATTCCTTAGCATATCAGGGTCTTTTTTGGTTCCATATACATTTTAGGATTGTTTGTTCCAATGCTTTGAAAAATGTTGGTGGAATTTTGATCAGGATGGCATTGAAAGTATAGATTGCTCTGGGCAGTATAGACATTTTAACAAACTTTATTCTTCTGATCCATGAGCATGGAATACTCTTCCATCTGTTTGTGTCTTCTTCAGTTTCTTTCATGAGTGTTCTATAGTTCCTTGAGTACAGATCCTTAACTTCTTTGGTTAGCTTTATTCCTAGGTATCTTATGGTTTTTGGTGCTATACTAAACAGAATAGATTCTCTGACTTCTTATATTTTCATTGTTAGTGATTTCTGTGCATTGGTTTTGCATCCTGCCACATTACTGAATTGTTGTATGAGTTTTACTAGTTTGGGGGTGATGGAAGCCAGCCCCAGCAACAGTCAGAACCAAAATGGTGGGGATGGCATCAGCGATAAAATGAGGAGATGGGACTCAAAGAGTAGTTTGGGGATCTTCTGAATACATTGTTCTTAGGGTTCTTTATTTATAGCACATTTTGGTTAAAGTCTAATCTAAAGAACAATCAATTACAGACAAGGACAGATCTTTACTGATGCACATCATGTGTTCTACTCAGGTGGTTTTTATCAATCATTATCCTATCAGAACTTTCTGCCTCCCCTAAATGCAGGGAGGTGAGCATGCAGTCATGTGGTTGCGAGATTTATATTATATGAACTAAGCTAATTATAATGCAGATACCATACTACTATGATCGTTTTTCTCATTATCTCTATTAATTATCATGTCTTAAAAGGGTAAGGTGAAACTTGAGGATTGACATAAGTGAGCTGAAAGTAGGAGCAGAGAAAGGTTTAATTATAATTGTAAATAGAAAGACAGAAGTGTTTTTCAGAACTAATCAGGTGAAAAAAGAGAACAAAGAAGGCAAAGCTGCATGTGGTGGATGACCCCTACCTTGCCTCAATCCCTCACTTTGAGGAAGGGTGTCCGGTTCCTTGCCTTGCAGAGGGAACCCATATCGATGACCATGCCTCTGGTCCATGGCATGGGGGTAGAGTCTTTTGAGTTTTCCACATAGAGTATTGGGTCATCTGCAAAGAAAGAGAGAGTTTGACTTCTTCCTTGCCAGTTTGAATACCTTTTATGTCTTTCCGTTGTCTGATTGCTGTTGCTAGGACTTTTTTTTTTTTACTTTAAATTTATTTTATTTTTTCAGTGTTCCAAGATTAATTGCCCATGTTTCTAGGACTTCTAACACTATGTTGAATAGTAGTGGTAAGAGTGTGCATCCTTGTCTTGTTCCTGATCTCAGAGGGAAAGCTGGCAATTTTTCCCCATTGAGAATGATATTCGCTATGGATTTTTTTGTAGATAGATTTTATGAGGTTGAGGAATGTTCCCTCTATCCCTATACTTTGAAGAGTTTTAATCAGGAATGCATGTTGTATTTTGTCAAATACCTTTTCTGCATCAATTGAGGGGACCATGTGTTTCTTCTCTCTTCTCTTATTGATTTGTTCTATCATGCTGATTGATCTGCGAGTGTTGAATCACCCTTGCATCCCTGGGGTAAATCCCACCTGGTCATGGCGCATAATATTTTTAATGTATTGTTGGATCCTATTCACAATAATCTTGTTAAGAATCTTGGCATCCATATTCATGGAGTCTTTGTCTGGTTTGGGGATTAGAGTAATGCTGGTTTCATAGAAAAAGTCTGGAAGTTTTTCTTCTGTTTGTATTTTCTCAAACAGTTTCAGGAGAATAGGTGTTATTTTTTTCTTTGAATGTTTGGTAGAATTCCCCAGGGAATGTGTCAGGTCCTGGCCACTTCTTTTTTGGGGGGGGGTTTGATCACTGCTTCAATCTCGTTACTAGATATTGGTCTATTCAGATTGTCAATTTCTTCCTGTTTCAGTCTTGGAAGTTTATAGGTTTCCAGGAATGCATCCATATATTCTAGGTTGTTAAACGTATTGGCATATACTTGTTGATAGTAATTTCTGATGATTGTTTCTATTTCCTTGGTGTTAGTCCTGATTTCTCCCCTTTCATTTCATTCATTTTATTAATTTGGGTCTTCTCCCTTTCCTCTAAAGTGTAATGAGAATTGGTGTATTTGGGATTTTTCAATTTTTTTTTAAGTGAGTCTGGGATGGCTATGTATTTCCCCCTTAGGACTGCCTTTGCTGTATCCCATAGGTTTCAGATTTATGTATCTTCATTCTCATTGGTTTCCATGAATTTTTTAAGTTAAACTTTGATTTCCTGGTTGATCAAAAGATTCTTGAGCAGGATAATCTTTAGCTTCCAAGTGATTGATTTTCTTCCGAACATTTTGTTGTGGTTGAGTTCCAGTTTTGAGGCATTGTGGTCAGAGAATATACAGGAAATAATCTCAATCTTCTGGTGTCAGTTGAGCCCTGATTTGTGTCCTAGTATGTGGTCTATTCTGGAGAAAGTTCCATGTGCACTTGAGAAAATGAGTATTCTGCTGTTTTAGGGTGGGATGTTCTGAATATTTTTATGAGATCCATCTGGTCCAATGTGTCATTCAAATCTCTTGTTTCTTTGTTTTCTGTTTAGATGATCTGTCCATTGCTGAGAGTGGTGTGTTAGGATCTCCTACAATTAATGTATTTGTATCAATATGATTCTTTATTTTGCTTAACAGTTGACTTATGTAGCTGGCTATTCCCATGTTGAGGGCATAAATATTTACAATTATTAGATCTTCTTGGTGTATAGTCCCTTTTAGAGTGATGTAGTGTCCTTCTGTGTCTCTGACTACAGTCTTTAGATTAAAATCTAATTTGTCCAATAGGAGAATTCTACCTCGGCTTTCTTTTGAGGTCCATTGGCTTGAAAGGTGGTCCTCCCCATCATTATCAATCTGGAAGTGTCTTTGGATTCAAAATGTGTCTCTTGTAAACAGCATATGGATGAGTCTTGTTGTTTTATCCAGTCTGCAACTCTGTATCTTTGTGCCTTTTTGTTGGAGCATTTAGTCCATTCACATTGAGAGTGATTATTGATAGATACATTTTTATTGATATCATGTTGCCTGTGAAGTTCATGTTTCTATAGATTTCCTCTGTAACTTTCTGTTCTGTGTCACTCTTGGGTTCGTTTCTCTTTTATAGAACTTCCCTTAATATTTCTTGTAGTGCTGACTTGGTGGTCACATAATCGTTTAGACCTTGGTGGTCTTGGAAGCTCTTTATCTCTCCTTCCATTTTGAAAGTCAACTTTGCTGGGTACATTATGCTTGGTTACATATTTTTTTTTTCTTTTAATTTCCTGAATGTGTCTTGCCAGTCCTTTCTGGCTTGACAGATATCTGTGGATAGGTCTGATGTTATTCTGATGGTCCTCCCTCTCTATGTAAAGGATCGCTTCCCCCTAGCTGCCCTTAAGACATATTCTTTGATTTTATGATTCATGAATATCACAATTATGTGCCTGGAGGTTTTTCTGGCCTCGTTGATCTTGGAGATGTCCTCTCCACCTCTAGGACATGAGCACTTGTTTCATTCCTGAGATTAGGGAAATTTTCATGCATGATTTGTTCAACTATATCTTCTAGGCTTCTCTCTCTCTAAACTCCCTAGAGGATTCCAATAATTCTGATATTGGAGCGTTTCCTGGCATTATTTATGTCCCTAATTCTATTTTCATAGGATTTTAGCTGTTTATTTGAAGACTTCTCTTGTTCTTCTTTCTTAATCTATCTGTCTTCTAAATCACTAATACGATCTTCAGCTTCACCTACCCTAGTTCTTAGTGTATTTAAATTAGATTTCATCTCATTAATAGCCTTTTTAACCTCTGCCAGTTTGGCTTTCACTTCTGTCCTTAGAGCTTGTATCTTGCCACTAATGTTCTTTTCCAACTTAGCCGTTGCTTGGATGATTGCTACCCTGAATTCCATTTCTGTCATATTGTTTATGTTCATTTCCAGTAATTCAGTGACAGGTGTTGCAGTCTCTGGGTTTTTCTTTGTTGGTTGTTCCTCTTCTGAGTCATTTTGTCGAAGGGTGGTTGAGAGGATGTATAGCTGAATATATCAACCACTATCCAGGTGATTTGCTTGTTGGAAGGTTTCCGAGCAATTCAGAAGTCACCACTGAAAAGGAAGAAGAAAAAAGAGAGAGAGAGAGAAAAGAGAATAGAAGAAAGAAAAAAACCCTGCCAGAATGGGTTCCAATGGTAGGATTTATATGGTACAAAACTACAACAGAGTAAAGAAAAAGACCATCAAAAGTAAAAGAAAGTTGAAGAGATCAAAAAGCTAAACCCATCCTAAATGACCCCCAAGACAAGTATTTATATATTACAAAGGCAAAAACAATTACACCGAAACACTGACAGAAGAATAGGATGGGAAAGGGAGTGTGAACACTTTTTGTGGGCTAGGAAAGTATTTCTGATCCTCCTGGTGTGTCTTGTTATTATTGTTAAAGAAGTCCAGTATCTAAAAATATAAGGAGATTAAAACTGGTTTGTATATAGGGGCAGTATTGAATAGGAATGAAGGATTACCTTGAAACTTATAACTATATGTATACTTAAAAGAAAAAAGAATAAAGGAAAGAAGAGAGAAAAAAGGAAAAATAACAGAAAAAAACAAACAAAAGAAGCAACAACAACAAAACACAGGTATATGTTTGAAAAAAGTTCAAGGTTAAAAGTTATTATGGAGTGTTGTATTAAGTATCATGTTGTAATAATAAGTGGGTTAAAAAATAGAAGAACAAAAACCATGAGAATTAATTTTAAATTTAAAGTGAAAACTTTAAAAATAAAAATAGAAAAAAAGGTAAAAAGAAAATAAAGTGAAAAGCTGTATTTATAAATCATACAGCTTTGGGGGTAGTATCAGGAGCTTAAAATATTGCCTTTCCCCTCGATGTTGGGGTTTCACAGTTTTGGTGTTGTCTTCTTGTTCTTCTGGCTTGCCTTCTGAGGGAGGGTCCTGACACGCTGTTTTTCAGGCATTGTACCTGGGCTGAGTCTCTCCGCCCCCTTTCTAGGGGCTGGGCTGCATGGCAATCAGGTAGTCATTCTTCTGTTCTCTGGAAGATTTGTTCTTTTGTGGCTTTTTGCAGCTTTTCAGAACATCAGGCCAGAGCAATAGGTCTGTGCCCAGACCTTTGTCTCAGAGAGAGGCCTCAGTTAGCAGCCCTCCGAATGGTGTAGGGCACACAGACTCTCTCTGTATTTTCCCCTTTGTCTTGCCGTTTCTCACAACTGGGCCCACCTGCAGCGCCTAGTCAGAATGGGGCTCAAGGACCCCGCTTGTAATTTTGCTCCCATGCCAGGGAAACCGTGACTAATTTAGGATTGTGAGACCTTGTCTCTGCCCAGAGAGTCTCTGTAGTGCACTCCCACACAGGAGGGACTGAGATCCCGTGGCCCCCACAGGTTGCACGAAGTCTGCAGAGTCACCTCATTTGTGGGTTGTGTGTGCCTGGCCCAAATGGTAGGGGGGGGGGGAGTGGCAGTTTTAAAGATACTCGGTGCCGCCAGGTTCCCTCCTGCATGGAGCCAGAGAGCACTTTCTATCCCTGGCCCGGTGTTGTAGTTTTATTTCCCTGCCAATGGTGAAGACCCTTTGCTTTTGAGTGCTTTTAACCAGAGTGCAAGTTGATGCTGGTCCCTGAGCACAGGGCACTTTCATATTGGGGTATTACTTTCCAATGGATCGCTTCTGGTGGCTCCCTCTCCCTCTTATTTCTCCTCTGAAATCAGTCTGAGCACTTCTGCTCTGCTTTACCTCTCTGCTGATGCTCTTCTGCCCCTATAGATATCCAAAAGTGTGTAGGCTTACATCTCAGGCTGATTTCATGGATGTTCAGATTGTCTTGGTAGATAGTTCAGCTCACTTCAGGAGACCTTTTGAAACAGAGTCTTCTTCTTCTCTGCCATCTTTCCCCTCCTCTGTATTTTATTTATTTTTGTTGTCTGATTGCTGAGGCTAGGACTTCTAGTACTATGTTGAACAACAGTGCTGAGAGTGGATGTCCTTGTCACGTTTCTGACCTTAAGGGACAAGGCCTCAGTTTTTCCCCATTGAGAATGACATTTGCTGTGGTCTTTTCATAGATGGCTTTTATGATATTGAGGTACATTCTCTCTGTCCTTGTATTTTGAAGAGTTTTAATCAGGAAAGGATGTTGTATTTTGTCAAATTATTTTTTCTGCTTTGGTTGAGAGGGTCATATGATGCTTGTCTTTCTTTTGTTAATGTGATCTATCATGTTGATCTGCAAATTTTGAACCACCCTTGCATCCCAAGAATAAACCCCACCTGGTTGTGGTGAATAACCTTTATAATGTACTGTTGGATCCTATTGGCTAGTATCTTGGTGAGAATTTTGGCATCCATGTTTATCAGGGATATTGGTTTGAAACTCTCCTTTTTGGTGGGGTCTTTGGTTTTGGGATCAATGTAATGCTGGCCTCATAGAACAAGTTTGGAAGTTTTCCTTCCATTTCTATTTTTTGGAACAGCTTTAGCAAAATAGTTATGATTTCTTCATTTCTTCTGTAAATGTATGGTTGAATTGTCCTGTGAAGCCATCTGGCGCTGGGCTCTTTTTTTTTTTTTTTTTTTTTTTTTTTTTTTTTTTTTTTTTTTTTTTTTTTTTTTTTTTTTTTTTTTTTTTTTTTTTTTTTAGTTTTTTGTTTACTGTCTAAATTTCCTTGCTGGTTATCAGTCTGTTTCGATTGTCTATTTCTTCCTGTTTCAATCTTGGTGTTTATAAGTGTCCAGGAATACATCTATTTCTTCCAGTTTGCCTAGTATGTTGGCACCTAGCTGCTGGTAATAAATTCTAATAATTGGCTTTATTTCCTTGGTACTGGTCATTATTTGTCCCCTTTTATTCATGATTTTATTACTTTGGGTCCTTTCCCTTTTCTTTTGGATAAGTCTTGCCAGAATTAAATATTGATTTATATAAAATAAAATATCAATTTTATTAATTCTTTCAAAGAGCCAGCTTCTAGTTTTGTTGATCTGTTATACCATTCTTCTCGTTTTTTATTTCATTGATTTCTGCTCTAATCCTTATTATTTCTCTTCTATGGCTTGTTTTAAGCTTTATTTGACTCTCTTTCTCTCTTTCTTCAGATTCCTTAGGTGTAAGATTAGCTTGTGCACTTGGGAATTTACTAATTTTTTTGAAAGAGGTTTCAATGGTTAAGGTTTTTCCTCTAGGGACCACCTTTGCAGTATCCTATAGGCTCTGAAATAATGTGTTTTAATTTTCATTGGTTTATATGAATTGTTTAAGTTCCTCTTTATATTCCTGGTTGACCCATTCATTCTTTAGCAGGATGCATTTTTACCTCCAAGTTTTTGTTTTCCTTCCAATTTTTTTCCTTGTGGTTGAGTTCCAGCTTCAAAGCATTGTGGTCTGAAATTATGCAGAAAATAATCTGAATCTTTTGGTGTCAGTTGATTTGTGACCTAGTATGTGATCTATTCTGGGGAAAGTTCCAAGTTCAAGAATAATGAGTATTTTGTTGTTTTAGTCTATTGCTGAGAGTGGCGTGTTGAGGTCTCCTATTATCAGTGTATTATTATCAATATGAATATTT
This sequence comes from Spilogale gracilis, assembly GCA_004023965.1. Classification (NCBI taxonomy): domain Eukaryota; kingdom Metazoa; phylum Chordata; class Mammalia; order Carnivora; family Mephitidae; genus Spilogale; species Spilogale gracilis. The sequence continues at coordinate 78,931 of PITA01001630.1, read as the reverse complement.
TGGTTAAGCAGTTGGCTTATGTAGTTGTCTGCTCCCAAGTGGGGGGCATAGATATTTACAACTGTTAGATTTTCACATTAGATTTTACCTTTATAATTGATAGACTGTACCTGTACATCTCTTCCCATAGTCTTTGGTTTAAAATCTAATTTGTCTGATATGAAAATTGATACCCAAGGTTTTTTTTCAGGTCTGTTGGCATGGTAGTTTTCCATCCCCTCATTTTCAATCTGGAGGTATTTTTAGACTCAAAGTTAGTCTCTTGTAGCCAGCATATGGATGGGTCTTGCTTTTTTAACCAATCCAAAACCCTGTGTCTCTTGATGGGAACATTCAGCCTGTTCACATTAAGAGTAACTATCTAAATACATAAATTTAGTTCCATCATATTGCCTGTAAAGCACCTGATTCTATAGATTGTCTTTGATAATTTCTGTCCTTTATTAACTTGGGGGTCTTTCTTTTATTAAACACCCCCTTAATATTTCTTGTAGGTCTGTCTTGGTGGTCATATATTCTTTCAGTTTCTGCTGGTCTGGAAGCTTTTTATCTCTCTGTTCACTCTGAATGGCAGTATTGATGTATATAGTATTCTTTGCTGCATTTTCTTCTCATTTAGTACTCTGAATATTTCTTGCTAGCCCTTTCTGGCTTGCCAGGTCTCTGTGGATAGGCCAGATGTTATTCTGATGCTCCTCCCTCTGTGGGAATCTCTTGTCCTTAGCTGTTCTCAGGATAGCTTCCTTGGCTCTAAGATTTGCAAGCTTCACTATTATGTGTTGGGGTGTTGATTTATTTTTATTGATTTTGGGAGGGGTCCTCTGCCTCTTGGACACAATGCTTGTTTTCTTCCTCAGATTAGGGAAGTTCTCAGCGATGCTTTGCTCAAATATACCTTCTAGTCCTCTCTTTTTCCTCCTCAGGGAATCCCATTAATTCTGACACTGGAATGTTTCATGGCATCATTGAGCTAAGTTTATTCTCTAAGTTTATTCTCATGAACTTGTAGCTGCTTATCCCTATTTTCCTCATCTTCCTTCCTTTCTGTCAGTTTATGCTTCTAGATCACTAATTCATTCTTCTGCCTTATTTACCTTGGCTGTTTGAGTATCCTTTTTATATCGCATCCCATTCACAGCATTTTTAAGTTCAGCTGGATTAGGTCTCACTTGTGACCTTAGAGATTCTATATTGTCACTAATGCTTTTTTCAAACCTAGCTATTGACTTCATGATTGCTACTCTGAAGTCTGTCTCTGAGATCTTGCTTATATCCATATTCGTTAGATCTGTGGCAGAGGACATGGTCTCTAGTTCTTTTCATTGTTGGGATTTCCTCCTCCTTGTTGTTCTGTTCAGGGATGGTTGAGGGAATGGACAGAGTCCACAATATGAACCATGACTCATGCAAAATGCACCTAAAAAATCTGAGGTGGTTGAACAGTACCACAGATATACCACCAAAGCCAGGATGACACAAAACAATATAAGAGCAAGAAAAATTAAAAGAAGGGGAGAAAATAAAAAGAGGGGGAGAGATAATTGTCTTTCACAGTGGACACAGCTGTGTGAGCTGTCTGTTCCTGCTTGATTTTTGATCTCTGTGTTAGAAGACATTATATCTCAAAATTGCAAAGAAATCAAAACTATTGATAAAATTGATATAGATTGAAAGTGATAAAGTTGATACAGGGTGAATTGATGAAACTGATATAGTGTAAAAATTGAATAGATAAAAGTGAATAGAATGAAAAATGGGCTTTGTATGGGGCATAAATCTATGAAACATGTAATTGAAAAAAAATGAAAGTTAAGAAGAAACTTAAAAACATAGTCTGGGAAATAAGAATCTATTTGAAGTGGGATCAGGGTTAAAAAAAAAAGAATTTGAGACTTCTGGGGAAGATGGTGGAAGGCTGGGTGACCCCATTTCAGGGAGTCCCCTGACATGAGCTCAATTCCTGCAAAAAACACTATAATAACACTGTAAGTACCCATGAAATCAGCCTGAAATGTAATATTTCACACTTCTGGATCACTATGGCGGACAAAGAGCATCCACAAAGAAGCACAGACCTCCCAGGGAAAGTGATTTTGCAGACTTCAGTGTGATGAGTGGGGCCATGGGACCTCAGCCCCTCCTGCATGGTTGTGCACCACAGACTCCCTCGGCAGAGACAAGGTCGCATGACCCAAAATAATTTGTGATTTCCATGGTGCGGGAGTGAAACAACAAGCGGAGGCTTCAGACACAAATCAAACCAGCGTCTGTGGCTGCACCCGGTTGTGACAGGCAGCCAAGGAAGAAGATACAGGGAGAGGCTGTGGGCCCCGCCATCATCCAGGGGGTTGCTAATTAGGGGCTCTATCTGGGAAGGAGGTTTGGGCGCAGACATCTTGCTATGACCTGAATTCCTGAAAAGCTGCAAAAAGCCACAAATGAACAAACCCTCCAGAGAAAGCCGGAAAACCTGGCTGCCATGGACCCCAGTCCCTAGGAAGAGGGGGAACTCACCCAGGTAGAAGGGACTGAAAAACAGCGGGGCAGGAACCTCTCCCAGAAGGCAAGCCAGAAGCACAAGAGTACAACACCCAAACTGTAACCCCAACATCAGGGGGAAAGGCAATATATTAAGCTCCTGGTACTACCCCAAAAGCTGTACGCTTTATAGATACACCTTTTCGTCTTATTTTCTTTTTTAACTTTTTCTATTTTTACTTTTAAAGTTTCCACTTTATACTTAAAAATTCATTCTCATGGTTTTTGTTCTTTTAATTTTTAACCCACTTATTATTACAACATGATACTTAATACAGCACTACTTAATAACTTTTTACCTTGAATTTTTTTCAAACACATACCTGTGTTTTCTGTTGTTGTTGTTGCCGACTCTTGTTTGTTTGTTTGTTTTTTTCTGTTTTTCCCCCTTTCTTCTCTCCTCTTTCCTTTATTTTTATACATAGAGTTATAAGCTTCAAGGTAATCCTGCATCCCTATTCAATACTACCCCTATATAAAAACGAGTTCTAATCTACCTATATCTTTAGAAAGTGGACTCCTCTAACAATCATAACAGGACAAACCCAGGAGGATCTGAAATACTTTCCTTGCCCACAAGGAGTGTTTGCACTCACCTTCCCACCCTAGTCTGTCAGTGTTTCTGTGTAATTGTTTTTGCCTTTGTAATATACAAATACTGGTCTTGGGGGTCATTCGGGTTGGGCTTAGCTTTTTGATCTTTCAACTTTTGTTTGCTCTTGATGGTCTTTTTCTTTGCCCTATAGTAGTTTTGTACCATATAAATCCTACTACTGGGCCACACTCTGGCTGGGTTTTTATTCTTGCTTCCTTTCTCCCCTTATCTCTTTTTTTCCTTTCTTCTTCCTTTTCAGTGGTGACTTCTGATTGCTCCAAAAGCTTCCAGTGACAAATTCACCTGGATAGTGGTTGATATATTTAGCTAAACAACCCCTCAACCACTTCTTGCCACAGTGACTCAGAGGAGGAACAACCAACAGAAGAAGAACCCTGAGATGGCAACCCTGTCACAGAATTACTGGAAAGGAACATAAACAATACGACAGAAGTGGAACTCAGAGTAGCAACCGTCCAAGCAATGGCTAACTTGGAAAATAACATTAGTCTCAAAATGGAAGCCCTAATGACAGAAGTGAAAGCCAAGGTTAAAAGTCTATTAATGAGTTGAAATCTAATTTAAATATGCTAAGTGCTAGAGTAAGTGAAACTGAGGATCCTATTAGTGATTTAGAAAACTGATGGATTAAGAAGGAGGAGCAAGAGAAATCTTGGAGAAGACAGCTAAAATCCCATGAAAACAGAATAAGGGAAATAAATGAAGCCATGAAACAGTCCAATATCAGAATAATTGGAATCCCTGAAGGAGTTGAGAGAGAGAGAAGCCTAGAATATATAGTTGAACGAATCATGGATAAAAAAATTCCCTAATCTGGGGAATGAAACAAGTGTTCATGTCCTAGAGTTACCCCCCAAGATCAATGAGGCCAGAAAAGCCTCCAGGCACATAATTGTGAAATTTTTGAATCATAAAACCAAAGAATATGTCTTAAGGGTAGCTAGAGGGAAGCGATTCCTTACATACAGAGGGAGGACCATCAGAATAACATCAGACCTATCCACATAAATCTGGAAAGCCAGAAAGAGCTGGCAAGACATATTCAGGAAGTTACATGACAAAATTATGCAACCAAGGATAATGTACCCAGCAAGGTTGACTTTCAGAATGGAAGGAGAGATAAAGACCTTCCAGGACCTCCAAGGTCTGAAAGATTATGCAACCACCAAGCCAGCACTACAAGAAATACTAAGAAGGGTTCTATAAAGCAAAACAAACCCCAGAGTGATACAGAACATAAATTTGCAGAGGTAATCTATAGAAACATGAACTTCACAGGCAACATGATGTCAATAAAAACGTATCTATCAATAATCATTCTCAATGTGAATGGACTAAATGCTCCAATAAAAAGGCACAGTGTTGCAGACTGGAGGAAACAACAGGACCTGTCCATATGCAGTTTACAAGAGACACATTTTGAATCTAAAGATACTTCCAGATTGAAAGTGAGGGGATGGAGGACCATCTTTCATGCCAATGGACCTCAAAAGAAAGCCGAGGTAGAGATTATCATATCAGACAAATTGGATTTTAATCTAAAGACTGTAGTCAGAGACACAGAAGAACTCTACATCATTCTCAAAGGGACTATACACCAAGAATATCTAACAATTGTAAATATTGATGCCCACAACATGGGAGCACCCAACTACATAAGTCAACTGTTAAGCAAAATAAAGAGTCATATTGATAAAAACACATTAATTGTAGGAGATCTTAACACACCACTGTCAGCAATGGACAGATCATCTAAACAGAAAATCAACAAAGAAACAAGAGCCTTAATGACACATTGGACCAGATGAATCTCATAGATATATTCAGAACATCCCACCCTAAAACAGCAGAATACTCATTCTTCTCGAGTGCACATGGAACTTTCTCCAGAATAGACCACATACTAGGGTACAAATCAGGGCTCAACTGTTACCAGAAGATTCAGATTATTCCCTGAATATTCTTTAACCACAATGCCTCAAAACTGGAACTCAACCACAACAAAAAGCTCAGAAGAAAATCAAACACTTGGAAGTTAAAGACGATCCTGCTCAAGAATCTATGAATCAATCAGGAAATCAAAGAAGAACTGAAACACTTCATGGAAACCAATGAGAAAGATGATACATCGATCCAAAACCGATGGGATACAGCAAAGGCAGTCGTAAGGGGGAAATACATAGCCATCCACATCTCACTCAAAAAAAAAAAAAATGAAAAATCCCGAATACACCAACTCTCATTACACCTTAAAGAACTGGAAAATCAACAATAAATTAAACCAACCCCCCACACAAGATGGGAAATAATTAAGATTAGAGCAGAGATGAATGAATCAGAAACTAGAGATACAGTAGAACACATCAACGGAACTAGAAGCTGTGTTTGAAATAATCAATGAGATCGAGAAACCATTGGCCAAACTAATCCAAAAGAAAAGAGAAAAGACCCAATTTAATAAAATTATGAATGTAAGGGGAGCCATCACGACTAATACCAAGGAAATAGAAACAATCATCAGAAATTACCATCAACAATTATATGCCAGTAAGTTTAACAACCTAGAAGATATGGATACATTCCTAGAAACCTATAAACTTCCAAGCCTGAAACAGGAAGACATTGATAATCTGAATAGAAGAGGTGATCAAAAACCACCCCAAAAACAAGAGTCCAGGACCAGACGTATTCCTTGGGGAATTCTACTAAACAATCAAAGAATAAATAGCACCTATTCTTCTGAAGCTCTTTCAAAAAATATATACAGAAGGAAAACTTCCTGACTCTTTTTATGAAGCCAGCATTACTCTAATCCCCAAGCCAGACAAAAATGCCATCAAAAAAGAGAACTTCAGACCAATATAGCTGATGAGTACAGATGCCAAGATTCTCAACAAGATCCTTGCTAACAGGATCCAACAATACATTAAAAAGATTATCCACCATGACCAGGTGGGTTTTATCCCAGGGATGCAAGGGTGGTTCAACACTCGCAAAACAATCAACCTGATAGAACAAATCAATAAGAGAAGAGAGAAGAACCACATGGTACTCTCAATTGATGCAGAAAAGGCATTTGACAAAATACAACATTTGTTCCTGATCAAAACTCTTCAAAGGATAGAGATACAGGGAACATTTCTCAACCTCATAAAATCTATCTATGAAAAACCCACAGTGAGTGGTGCCTGCATGGCTCAGTTGGTTAAGCGCCTGCCTTCGGCTCAGATCATGATCCCGGAGACCCAGGATCAAACCCCACATTGGGCTCCCTGCTCAGTGGGAAGCCTGCTTCTCCCTCTCTCACTCTCCCTGCTTGTGTTCTCTCTCTGGCTGTGTTTCTCTGTGTCAAATAAATAAAATATTAAAAAAAAAACCCACAGTGAATATCTTTCTTAATGGGGAAAAACTGAAAGCCTTCCCTCTGAGATCAGAAACAAGACAAGGATGCCCACTCTCACCACTACTGTTCAACATGGTGTTAGAAGTCCTAGCAAAAGCAATCAGACAACAGAAAGAAATAAAAGGTATTCAGCTTGGCAAAGAAGAAGTCAAACTCTCTCTCTTTGCAGATGACATGATACTCTACCTGGAAAACCCAAAGACTCTACCCCCAAACTACTAGAACTCATACAACAATTTGGTAATGTGGCAGGATACAAAATCAATGCACAGAAATGAGTTGCATTCTTATACAGTAACAATGAAAATTTAGAAAGGGAAATCAGAGAATCAATTCCATTTACTATAGCACCAAAAACCATAAGATACTTAGGAATAAACCTAACCAAAGAAGTCAAGGATCTGTACTCGAGGAACTACAGAACACTCATGAAAGAAATTGAAGAAGACACAAAAAGATGGAAGAGCATTCCTTGGTCATGGGTCAGAAGAATAAACATTGCCAAAATGTCTATACTGCCCAGAGCAATCTATACTGATCTATACTTTCTATAGTATAGATAGAAATCTATACTTTCAGCCATTCCGATCAAAATTCCACCAACATTCTTCAAAGCATTGGAACAAACAATCTTAAAATTTATATGGAACCAAAAAAGACCCGGAATCGCTAAGGAATTGCTGAAGAAGAAAAACAAAGCTGGGGGCACCTCGTTACCTGACTTCAGGCTTTATTACAAAGCTGTGCTCAACAAGACAGCATGGTACTGGCACAAAAACAGAGAAATAGACCAATGGAACAGAGTAGAGAGTCCAGATATGGACCCACAAATCTATGGTCAAATCATCTTTGACAAAGCAGGAAAAATATCCAGTGGAAAAAAGACAGTCTCTTCAATAAATGGTGCTGGGAAAATTGGAGAGCTACATATAGAAGAATGAAATGACCATTCTTTTACACCACACACAAAGATAAACTAGAAATGGATGAATGACCTCAAAGTGAGGCAGGAATCCATCAAAATCCTGGAAGAGATAATAGGTAGTTACCTCTTTAACATCGGCCATAGCAACTTCTTTCAAGACAGGTCTCCAAAGGCAAAAGAGACAAAAGTGAAAATGAACTTTTGGGACTTCATCAAAATAAAAAGTTTCTGTACAACAAAGGAAACAGTCAACAAAAAAGAAAGAGGCAACCAATGGAACAGGAAAGGATATTTGCAAATGACACTACAGACAAAGGGCTGATATCCAAGATCTATAAAGAACTACTCAAACTCAACATCCAAAATGAAGATAAACATATCAAAAAATGGGCAAGACACATGAAGAGGCACTTCTCTATAGAAGATATACAAACGGCTAACAGACACATGAAAAAATGTTCATCATCACTAGCTATAAGGGAAATTCAAATAAAAAGCACACTGAGATACTACCTTACACCTGCAGAATGGCCAAATTTAACAAGACAGGAAACAACAAGTGTTGGGGAGGCTGTGGAGAAAGGGGAACCGTCTTACACTGCTGGTCGGAATGCAAGTTGGTGCAGCCACTTTGGAAAACAGTGTGGGGATTCCTTAAAAAATTAAAAATAGAGCTACCTTATGACCCTGCAATTGCACTACTGGGTATTTACTCCAAAGTAACAGATGTAGTGAAAAGATGGGCCATATGTACCCCAATGTTCATAGCCGCAATTGCCACAATTGCCAAACTATGGAAATAGCCAAGGTGCCCTTCGACAGATGAATGGATAAAGAACTTATGGTACAAATATTCAATGGAAATCTATGCCTGCATCAGAAGGGATGAATATCCAACTTTTGTAGCAACATAGACTGAATTGGAAGAGATTATGCTGAGTGAAATAAGCCAAGTAGAAAAAGTCAAGTATCACATGTTTTCACTTACTTGTGGTGCATAAGAGGTAATATAGAGGACAGTAGGAGAAGGAAAAGAAATGGGAAGTAGGGTAATTCAGGAAGAGAAATGAAACATGAGAGACTTTGAACACAGAAACAAACTGAGGGACTTGGAGGGAAGGGTTGTTTGGGGATGGAAGAGACTGGTGGTGGATCCTGAGGGCATCTATTGCATGGAGCACTGGGCGTGGGGCATAAACAATGTATCTTGGAACACTGAAAAAATAAAATAAATTTAAAATAAACAAAAAAAAGAATTCAAAAAGAAACTAAAAAAGAAACTGAATAATTTAGTGTGAAGTATAAGCAAGTTATATGGTGAACACCTGGAGCTCCATATATTATTTTTCCCTGGTGCTGATGTTTTATAGTCCTGTGGGAAATAAGCTTATTGTTCACCAGTTCTTCCAGTTTGCCTTCTGGAGGAGGGGTCTGCTGCTGGGCTTCTCAAGTGTCTTTGCCTGTGTAGAGTTGCCCCACTCCTTTCAAGGGGATGGGCCTAATGTGAGCTGTTTGGCTCTGTGGATTTTGTTCCCTGGCATCTTTCTGCTTCTCTTTAGAGGTTCCAAGCTGTTTGGCTCTGTGGATTTTGTTCCCTGGCATCTTTCTGCTTCTCTTTAGAGGTTCTTAAGAAAGTCATGTGGGAATCTCTGGCTCAGAGCCACAGTGTCACAATTCGTACCCCTCAACAAATCTTCCACCTCAATCTTTTTCCACCTCTCCCCAACTAAACCACAAACTCACACATATGGGGGAAGGGCCTGTTCCATTTTTTCTCAAATATCTTTGCCCCAGGGGGAATTGCTCCGCCCTTGCCTCAGACCAGGCTAAGCAATCTTTGTTTCCTTAATGCTTTCTGCATAGCTTTAGAGGATGAGAATGAAAATGGTGCTCTCTCAGTCTCTGGCCCCAGAACCAAAACCTCAGGCCCCTACTCCTCTGTGAGCCCTTGGAGAAAAGCAGTGAATCACTCCTGTCTTTCTGGTCTCTGAGAGCACTATGTGCTAACATGGCCTGTGACTGAATGTTTCCATCTTAGGCATGTGACTCTGTTTCAAGTCTCCAAATCCTGAAGACTCCTGTAGTGCACCCCCAGTCCACTCCTCCTGGGGGTGGAAGGGTTTTTTTTCCCCAGTTCTGCCACATCTTGGACCCCTGCTTGAAGAGCAGTGGGCTGACTGTGCCTTGGATTACAGTTTATGGCAACCTCAAACTGAGAACCCACTCCTGGTCTCACTCTTTGCAGCTGGCTTTCCCATTACAATATCTGGGACCTCTGCCCCCCTCAGGCACCCCCAGTCTTCCTGTGACTCCAAAGATTCTGTGACCACACTGTTCCAGTGAGAGTTCCACATCCTGCTTAGATGCCTGAGGGACATACCCCACCAGGGCAGATTTCTAAATGCTCCAATTTTGTGCTGTGCTGTTCCATTAGCCAGCTGACAGAGGTTTCCTTCCCCCATGGTATCTTCCCATATATCTCCTTGGATTCACTTCTCTGTACCTCTTACCTACAGAAAATGGTTGCTTTACTATTCATAGAGGTTGCAGCTATTATTTTCTTTGATCGCCAGTTGAGTTCACAGTTTTTCAGAATGGTTTGATAGCTTATCTAGCTGAATTCCTGGTATTAGACAAAATTTAGTTTTCCTACTCTTCCTCCATCTTGGACTGTTTTCCTTGATTTGCTGAAGAAAATGTCTCTATGTTCTCATAAGCAGGAAAGAGACCTGAGTAATTGGGTTATGACATATTCAGTACAAAACTAAAAGTACCATGAATTCTTTGGTAGATAATTAGCAGAGTAGGCAGCATTTCATCAACCATGGTTTCCATTTTGCTTCAGCAAGGCTTCTTAAGAAAGTATTTTTTTGTTGTTCTTCCCATTTGTCCTTCTTTGTTCCCTATCACTTAAATATTTTCTGGTGCTACAGGTATGTAAAGAGTATACCTGGTCAGGGGAAAGTTTTACTTGAAAAAGAAAAGCAAATTCTCAGTTTGTCTTTGTGCACATGCAAGTAAATATCTTATAAACCTTAAAATATTCTCATACAGTATTCTGCATATATATTAATTCTTTCTGGACATTTTAAAAAAGTAATTATTAATGACTCTATTTTATACATGATAGCATATGGGCACAAGAAAATCAAGTAGCTCCACCAGGAACTATGTCCTGAAGTTTCTGACCTTCCTTTATTTATCCATGAGATCATGTGTTATGCTATAAAACTTGTATGCAGATTCACACACACACACACACACACACACACACACACACAAGAAGCTGTCAATCTGACTCTGTTATTTAAATTCATGTGTGTACATGAGGCAAGCAAATACCTCACTGAAAATCCCACTAAATCGACTATAGAGCCTAATGGCAAATGAAGATCTAAGCAGGCAGAGTTAGAATCAGAGATGGGGTGTTCCTCATGGAAGTATTTTAAAACAAAGAAATATAAGCAGTCTGACAGACCAGAAAAAAAAACAGAGTAAAAATGTACAAGTTTTTGGCAAACAGGTCATAATGTCTGATTTTGAAACAGATATATATATATATATATATATATATATATATATATATATAATCTCCTTTCTGCCTTATTTTTAAGTTGTCTTTTGTATATAACTGATTCTGAGCTAACAAGTGTCCAGAGAACTTCAAGTAAATTGTTATTCTGAATTAAGTAGAATTTAGTCCTAAATATGAATTGATGTAAATGTACAGTGAACTATGAGCAAATTAATTAGTGGTGTGTCTGACTATCATTAACCATAATAAAGATTTGTTTAAACTGAATTTCTCTTATTTTATTATAGTCAGTACTACCTGCTGGTATGATAATGTATACATGCATTTCACTAGTTTATATTAAGTATGCAAACTAACTTTCCTAACTTTGACCCTCCCTTAATAAAGTTTTTTATCATAGAGTGAATGTATATACAAGGTACAAATACTTAAGCTAAAAAGTGAGGAAACATTTTGATTGAACTATAAACAGGATCTTTTTTTAAAAGATTTTATTTATTTACTTGACAGAGAGAAACATAGCTAGAGAAGGAACACAAGCAGAGGGACTGAGAGAGGGAGAAGGAGGCCTCCTGCAGACAGGGAGCCCAATGCAGGGCTCGATCCTGGAACTCTGGGATCATGACCTGAGCCGAAGGCAGTTGCTTAACCAACTTAGCCACCCAGGTGTCCCAATATAAACAGGATCTTAACAAATAGATCACAGCGAATTCTTTCCAGTTGATGTTTCTTGTTTTTGCCATACATGCACAATTCTAAGTTATGAATACAATTATAAATATCGCAAATATTTCTGGAGTATTTATTTTATTCCATTTGGGCTGCTATAACAAAAATACCATAAACTGGATGGCTTATAAATAATAAACAGTATTGTCTCACTGTGCTGGAGGCTGAAAAATCCAAGATTATGGTGCCAGCAGATTCTGTCTGGTGAGAACCTGTTTCCTCATAGGAAGCTATCTTTTTTTTTAAGATTTTTATTTATTTATTTGACACAGAAAGAGATCACAAGTAGGCAGAGAGGCAGGCAGAGAGAGAGGAGGAAGCAATTTTCCTGTTGAGCAGAGAGCCTGATGTGGGCCTTGATCCCAGGACCCTGAGCCAAAGGCAGAGGCTTTAACCCATTGAGCCACCCAGGTGCCCAGAAGCTGTCTTTTTGCTATATCCTCATAGGACAGAAGGGGAAAAGGAGCTCTGGGGTCTCTTTTATCAAGGCATAAATCCTATTCATGAGGGCTCCACTGTCATGACAAAAGCACTTGCCAGTCCCTGCCTCCTAATTCTGTCACCTTGGGCATTAAGCATATGAATTCAGGAGGGATACAAACATTCAGTCCATAGAATTATGTTCCACCACACACCTTATTCATGTTCTTGTATGTCATAAACTAAAAAGTGTAAATCCAAAGTATCATGTATATATCATCTAAATCATAAATGGGCAAGACTCAAAATATGTTTCATCCTATGGCAAATTCTTCTCCTTTCTGTGAACTTGTGCAATCAAAGACATTATGTGTTTACAAAATACAGCATAGGGTAGACATGAAAGTAAGAAAGAAAAAAAATGGGTATTTGGGTGGCTCAGATGATTTAGCTCAGGTCATGATCCCAGGACCCTGGGATCAAGCCCCACATAGGGCTCCCTGCTCAGTGGGGAGCCTCCTTCTCCTTCTCCCTCTACTGTTCCCACTGCTTGTACTCTCTCATTCTCTATCAAATAAATAAAATATTTTTTTAAAATTAAAAACAGAGTATTATGTTTAAAATAAATTTAAAACCTTATATGGCAAATGATACTAAATGCCAAGACTTAGTGTCCTACCTTCTGGACATAATGGAGCCTAGTGTGCCTCCATGGCTTTGGTGCCTGCAACTCAACCAACCTTCTACAACCCAGAAGCTCATGGGTTAGAGTAGTGTGCCTGGAGTTCTGGTCTGGGGTGAAGTGAGTCACTCTGTCCCCATAGCCTAATGGTACCCTGTTTGTGACTTTCTGATGTGGCTCTGCTCCATCAGCCATTCTCTCCCTGGGCTCTGAGGCTTTCTGAGGCATTCTTTGAAATCTAGGTGGAGGTATCCATGTCCTGTAGTTTTTACAATCTACAGAGAGAACACCTGGCTGATGTTGCCCAGGTTTATAACCTGTGTTCTCCAGAGGAACAGTAATATCAATGCACACTGCACCCAGGCCCACCAGAACTGCACCTGGGATTGCTAACAGGTTCAGGGCTAGACAGCTGGGAACTGAGCCTTGAAATTATTGTGCCCCTCAAGCCCTTGTATTCTGGACCCCAGATGAGGGGGTTAGCTCCTAGCAACCTCAGACTTGCCTTCAGGTTTATAATTCCATTGTCTTAGATAATAGGTCCTAGCTTCTGTTGAGATGGTTAATCCATGCTAATTTATATATCAGATTTGGCTATAGACTTTGTGTTCTCTCTCAAATAAGCTTTCTCATTTCTTTCAATATGGATAGGCTGACAATGTTCCAAACTTTTAAGTTGTGCTTCCTTTTTTTTTAAGATTTTATTTATTTGACAGAGAGAAACGCAGCCAGAGAGGGAACACAAGCAGGGGGAGTGAGAGAGGGAGAAGCAGGCTTCCCGCCAAGCAGGAAGCCCGATGTGGGACTCGATCCTGGGTCTCCAGGACCATGACCTGAACCGAAGGCAGTCGCTTAACCAACTGAGCCACCCAGTCGCCCCTGTGCTTCCTTTTTTGATTAACAATTCCATCTTTAAGTTGTTTCTCTTTTCTCACATTTTATTATAAGCATTAAAGAGAAGCCAACCTGCATCTTTAACAACATACTTAGATATTTCTTCAGACAAATATCCAATACTATTACCCACAAGTTCTACCTTCCACAAAATACTAGGACATAGACACAATTCAGCCAAACCCTACCACTTTATAGCAAGGATTGCTTTTCCTCCAGTTATCAATACATTGCTCATTTCTGTCTGAGACCTCATCAGAGTGAATTTTGCCATCCACATTTCTACCAACATTCTGTTCATAACTGAGACATACAAGAGACTGGAGTCAGGTCCCCTCAACCCTAACTGCAAAATTCAGCATTCCTTGATAGCTGAAACTCTATTCCACTTGAATAGTATATCTTGCAGGAATGTGGAAGTAAGATGCTTACCAAAAGGAAAGATCACCTAGGAAGGCTGGTGTAGACTGGACCAAACCAGTTTGTGCTAAGATAGATGCCATTTCTGACCTTTCACCAGCTTTCTCTCTCATTATAATGTGGAAAATCATGCTCAGGGTAGAATTTTAACATGCTAATTACACATGCCATATATGAAGAAGCATAAGTTTAAGTGAACAGGTGCCAATAAATCCTCACCTCTACATGCTTAAATGTCACCTTTTCCCCACTAACCTCTTTAAAGTTCTTCCTGAGGATTCAGCCTGAGGATTATTTCCTTTGTGCTGTCTCCTTTGTACTGAAGCATAAGCCTTAATAAAAGCTTTGCCTGGAATTGCCATTTAGCCTGTTGTCAATATTTATTGCCTAGAGAGACCAAGGACCTGGTTCAGTAACATAAACACTTAGGTATTCTCTAAGAAGACTGAAGCTCTCACTACAGCTCTTCTACTATCCTTCTACTATCCTCTTCTGCTCTCCTACTAGCCCTCACCAGAATCACCATCAACAGTTTCTTCATGACAATGTAGGCCTTTTCTAACATGTGTTTCAAAATTCTTCTCATCTCTATCCATTACACAGGTCCAAAGCTGCTTCTAGATTTTTAGTTTGGTTACAGCAGTACTCCACTCTTATTACCAATTTTCTGCCTTAGTCTGTTTAATCTGGTATAATAAAAATATCACAAACTGGGTGGCTTATAAATAATAAATATTTATTTTCTCACAGTACCAGGGGCTGGAAGTCCAAGGTCAAAGAACTGATAGATTCAGTGTACAGTGGGGACAACTTTCTGATTCATAGATAGTGACAACTTTTAGCTCTCTCCTCACAAGGCAGACATGTCTGTACCCTCTTCCATCAGGGTAGTAATTCCATTTACAATAGGATTGTCCTTATGATATAATTGCCTCCTAATGCCATCATCTTAGGGGTTAGGATTTCAATATACAAATTTTAGGGGGACACAAACCTTTAAATCATACCAGTACTCTTTTAATAAAACAAATATATTTGTTTAAATGAATCAGCAGTAGGATGAAAGCAGTTAACTCAGGAGAAAGCAAAAAAATTAGTAATGTATTCCAAATAGTCAGGCTTTACACCATTAAAGGATCATCTAAACTTTTAAAACTAAACTGATATAATATCAAATATTACTGCATGTAAGTAAACATATGTTTGAGTTTGTTAATATCTTGTAAAATACTTTTAAATGCATTTGAAAGATAACCATTTGGTTTTAAACTGGCTTAATCTTTTTTAGTTTTTCATTATAATGTCCCCCAATATTAACATTCTTAGTAACTTATAGTATTAAAGAGAACTCCCAATGTTCTTTTGAACACTTTCATTATAATTATAACCATTTCTTATTCTCACAACTTCCTATAGTTTGCAAACAAGATATGATTAATCAAGAGTAAAATTTCTGTCTCCTTATCAGTTACACTAAAACTATTCTTAGCTAAGTGATAGCAGATAGCAAGTCAGTATTGATTTCCTTTTTGGGGGTTCTGAGATCAATTGAAATATAAATTATACACTGCTTGAAGTGGTGAGAAACACCACACAAGGATACCATTCAAAAGAGATAATTTGTTATTCATATAAACAAATTTAGATAACATTTTTAAGTAGTTCCAAATGATTCCTAGTCACATTATTGATTAATATTAATCCATATTAATGCATAGACAATTACCCTTAGCTTATCCCCAAATTCTCATCTGGAAATAATTCCTCTAAAAATAGATGACCATCATTTCCACTTATGTCTCTTGAGCCACTCTTGGCATTTGCAAAGTATACATAATTCTTCCACATACAGGAAATTGTTATACAGTATTTT
Organism: Spilogale gracilis; assembly: GCA_004023965.1. Taxonomy (NCBI): domain Eukaryota; kingdom Metazoa; phylum Chordata; class Mammalia; order Carnivora; family Mephitidae; genus Spilogale; species Spilogale gracilis. The sequence continues at coordinate 62,896 of PITA01001630.1, read as the reverse complement.
CTCAACTATGTTTTATAGAATACTAATTCAATGAGTTTCCCTGTTAAAAAAAGAAGTTTTTTCCTAGTGAAGTATGCTTTAGAAATGCTACATATCATACTTACCTTTTGGATATTTACAATGCACCTGATGATTCGAAAAGCCTTGAAAGGAGGGGGGTGGTTTGCTATAGTTTAACCCAATATTTTTTAATTACATTTATCAACAGGAAACCATTTCTTATGGAATATATATTTACATCCCAAAGGAACATGATAGAAATTAAGAAGTGCTGGTTTAAGAAATTCTCAAAAGAAGCTATCAAATATTGATGGATTAAATCTCATTAGTACTGAAATACAAACACCATGGTATAATAATATAACAGGAAACCCAACAACATAATAAATAATCTATTTGATACTTATAAATACAGAAGAATTTTAGAAAAATGACTGAAATCCATTGATAAACATGAAATGTTTTTTCTGTGAATTTTTAGAAAGAGAGGTTAATTTCCCAAAGTTACACAACTAGTAAGTAACATACTAGTTGTTTTTCTCAAGTTAATTCACAATAAGACTAAAAAAGTCAAATTAATAATGTTCAACAAATACCATTATGGCAAAAATATAGGAAAGATAATGATTGTCAACATTTTAGTCCCATTTAAAATTAAATTCTATGCATATCAAAAAATTAGCTTAATAATAATGAATATTGGTGAGGTTGTAGGGGATGAGTATTCTAAAAGTGTAAAGTGGTAGGATATTTTTAAAATTGAATTTAGTGATGTATATATACAAAGTTGAAAATGTGTATAGTGATTAACAAAAACAATTCACCACTAGGAATTTGCACTACACATACACATTATATGGAAACAAAAGTGCATATCTCTTTGCTTTTACTAACAAAACTGAAAGCAAACTAAACATCTATTTGTAAAAGAATGCATATGTGAATTATAGTGAATCCATAAACTTGAACGTTTTGTCATCATCATACTGTGGAGAGTTTTCAGAGGTATATTCTTTTTTTGCTTTATTTATTTATTTAATATTTCTTTTATTGACATATGATGCATTATTTGTTTCAGGGGTACATGTCTGTGATTTATCAGTCTTACACAATTCACAGCACTCACCATAGCATATACCCTCCCAGTGTCTATCACTCAGCCACCCCATCCCTCCCACTCCTCTCCTCTCCAGTAACCTCAGAAGTATATTCTTAATAGCACTATGTGTCGCCAGGGACCAGCCTCACCAGAGATGTGGGTACCGAACCACGAGATGTCTGGCAAGCGAAATAATGGCATGGATACGGAGATCTGATGCAAGCTGACAGACCCGAGGTCAGTCAGGAGAGACCTATGAAGCAGGCTCAGGCTCACGCTCTGGCTCTCTGGCTCTCTTGCTCTGGCTCTGCCCTCTCGGCTCTCTGGCTTTCTCACCTCTGGCCTCTGGGCTCTCTGGCCTCTGGGCTCTGGCCTCTCTCACTTTGCAGGCTCTCTGGCTCTGCTTCTGTCTCTCTGGCTCTCCTTTTTCTCTGTTTCTCTCTCTCTCTTGCTCTCTGTTTCTCTGGTTCTAGGTTTGCAGGCTCTCTGGCTCTGCTTCTCTCTCTCTCTCTCTCTCTCTCTCTGCTTCTCTGTTTCTGTTTCTCTCTGCTTCTGTCTCTCTGGCTCTCCGTTTTCTCTGTTTCTTTCTCCCTTGCTCTCTGTTTCTCTGGTTCTAGTTTTGCAGGCTCTCTGCCTTTTTCTCTGCCTTTGTCTCTGCCTTAGCTCTGCCTTTGTTTCTCTTGGCTGACAAGGGTCCCAGTCTTTTATTATTTCAAAGTATTCACAGCAGGCAGAGTCAAGCCTTTCTAATAAACCTGCCTTTACCATTAAAAGAGAAGTTTGTGAATAGACTCAATTTGATAGTTGAGCAGGGAGAACAAAAGGCAAGTAAAGATGATGTTGATGACCACAATATTAGCATAACTCCAGATTCTTGGCAGGGAAAGCCCAGAGGGACTTTCATTCACATTCACAGGTACCTCCACCAAAATTTCAGGTGGCTTGGGCATGGCAGGTGGGGCGGATTACGCACTGTCCCCAACAACTATGGTTAATATTATGGACCCCAGGCCCCAATACCTGAGTCCAAATCCTGTTATGTTACTTACTAGTTGTGTAACTTTGGGAAATTATTTAATCTCTCTTTATACCAAATTCACAGTGTTGTTCTCAGCATTAATGTATGCTACATATTATTAATAGTCAGAAAAACAATAGGCAGAGACTTTTACTTCTCAGATGAGGTGGAGTATGTTGTAATGGACCAGTGGCCCTACAAAGAACCCCAAAAATCAGGATTGAAAATTTAAAAAATAGCATAAATCATCAGTTTAAATACATTAGAACACTGTAGAAGCCAGAAGGAGAAAGGAAAGTATTCTAGATAATAGAATCCTAAAGAGCAGGTATATAGCTCCTTTCCTCAGTTTGTCAATTTTGGGTATAAACCAAAGGCTAATAATCTTAGTCTAGCCTGGAAAATGGTTATGAAAATGGGGAGGAAGGGAAGGGGAGAATCTTAACATAACCTTACAAGATTGTAGTGAAAAATTGGAGGGTTAAGGGACCAGTTTTCTCCTCAAAACATTTGCTGAATTGTGAAGCTGCACAAGACACGCAGTAAAGGTCGGAAGCTAAAATCCTTTAAAAAGAAGAGTTTGGAGCAGTCTTGACATGCTTAGAAGAAAAATATAAGAGATAGGACCAGCTAGAGGTGAGGCCCTGGTGAAGAGCAAACTGTCAGTTGAAATCTCTGAAAGGTTATGCCCCAAGAACAAGAATAACTCAGAAGTAGATTTTAGAAACTTACCAAAACTGAAACCTAGACTTGTCTCATCTTGGTGTCAAAAATTTACAATTAAAAACTTATTTTTAAAAGTATAATTAATAACATCAACAAAATACTAGTTTAATAGTTTCAGCATAAAAATAAAATCTATAGAAAGAGGACAAAATAAAAAATATTAAATATAAAAAATAAAACAACTGCCTTAAAAATCTCAAAAGATGGGTTTAACAATAGATTAAAGAATGTAGAGTGAAGGAATAAAAATATGTAAATATAGACAAGAGCATAACAGATATAGTAGACATATTAAAAAATTCTATCACATCAGTAATTGGTGATCCATAATGAAAGGAGAGAAAATGGGGCAGAAACAATATCTAAAGAGATGTTTGGAAATTTCCAAAACTGATGAAACCCACAGATTCAAGAATTTCTGAAAACCCCAATAAGGATAAGTTTAATAAGAATAAACAAACAAAATACCTAGAAGGACATGTGGATTCTCTTTCCCACTCCTTCTGCCCCTCCCCCTCCTCTCTCTCTCTCTCTCTCTCTCTATCTCTCTCTCTCTCTTTCAAAAGAAGACAGAACAAAACAAAAACAAAAACAAAACAAAACAAAAACAAAAACAAAAACAAAAACAAATAGCACAGACCTATGCATATCAAGATTACACAGATAAAAACCACAGACAAAAAGCAAAATATTAAAAGCAGCTTGAGAGGGCAAAGGGTACATTACAATCAAAAGAACAATAGTATGGGGGTGCCTGGGTAGCTCAGTCAGTTAAGCATCCAATTCTTGTTTTTGGATCAGGTGATATGATCTCATGGGTCTTAGTATCGAGCCCCATGTCAGGTTCCCTTCTTGGCAGGGCATCTGTTTAAGATTGTCGTGCTCTCTCTCCCTCTCCCTCTGCCCTTACCCCCCTCTCTCTCTCTCTCTCTCTCTCTCTCTCTCTCTCTCTCTCTCTCAAATAAATAAATGCATATTTTTAAAAAATTATAATAGTATTATTTGACAATTGATTTCTCAATAGAAATGGCAAAAAGTAAATGACATATGAAAACTGAAATAAAATACATGCCAACCTCAAATTCCATATCCAGTGAATATACTTTTCAAAAATGCAAGTGAAATTAAGGCATTGCCAGATAAACATGTTGTCACCAGTATACTTAACCTAAGAAAATGCTTAGTGATGTACTTTAGGCAGAAATAAAATTATTCTGAATAGAAACAAAAAATGAATGAATGAAGAACACATAAAATAAATATGTGCATAAATTTTAAAAACTGAATGTAATGACAAAAAATGTCTTGCTTTGAAATATATAGAGAATTAAAATTGATGACAGCAATAATAGAAGATGTGGGAGGGAATGAAGTGGATTAATATGTTCTCAGGATATAGTATTTTGGGGAGTAGTGGAAGATATATATGTGTGTGTATATATGTCTTATATATTATAAAATTATTTAAATCATCCAAAAGAAACAGAACTGGAAGACACAATGGAAAAGAAATAGCAAGATAGTGGGTATAAATAAAAAAAAACTGAGTAATTACACTAAATATAATGCATTAAATTCTCCAAATAAGGCCTAAAGTTTGGAGGGCATCCGGGTGGCTCAGTGGGTTAAAGCCTCTGCCTTCAGTTCAGGTCATGATCTCAGGATCGAGGCCCACATCAGGCCCTCTGCTCAGCAGGAAGCCTGCTTCCTCCTCCTCTCTCTCTGCCTGCCTCTCTGCCTACTTGTGATCTTTCTCTCTGCCAAATAAATAAATAAAATCTTTAAAAAAAATAAAGCCTAAAGTTGGGAGATGAAATAAAAAATGATTATATGCTGCTAATAATTTTTTTAAGATTTTATTTATTTATTTATTTGACAGAGAGAAACACAGCCAGAGAGGGAACACAAGCAGGGGGAGTGAGAGAGGGAGAAGCAGGCTTCCCGCTGAGCAGGAAGCCCGATGTGGGACTCGATCCCGGGTCTCTGGGATCATGACCTGAGCCGAAGGCAGTCGCTCAACTAACTGAGCCACCCAGGCGCCCCATCTGCTAATAAATTTTAAAACAGAAAACCAGTAAATTAAATATATCATGCAAACTCTGACTGAAAGAAATCTGGTGTGTCTATAGTAATATTAGACAAAAAGTAATATTAGACCAAAAAATGTCTTTTTGTCTAATATTACTATAGACACACCAGATTTCTTTTAGTCTTTCTTTTATTCTAAAGATAAAAAGGGTTTTTCAGGGGCACCTGGGTGGCTCAGAGGGTTAAGCCTCTGCCTTCAGCTCAGGTCATGATCTCACAGTCCTGGGATCGAGCCCCACACTGGGCTCTCTACTTGGCAGTGTGCCTGCTTCCCCCTCTTTCTCTGCTTGCCTCTCTGCCAACTTGTGTTCTCTCTCCCCATCAAATAAATAATTTTTTTTAAAAAAAAGGTTTTTCAAAATGGTACTAAGGAGATTGGATAGTCATATTTGAAATAATGAAATGTTGACTTCTGTCTTATACCAATCACAAAAATTAACTCAAAATGGATTAAAGATTTAAATCTAAGACCTGAAATCATGAAATATCTAAAAGAAAACAGGAAAAAAAAAGCTCCTTGACATGAATTTTGGTATGAGTTTTTGGAAATCGTATCTCAAATACAAGTACAAAAAATAAGCAAGGAGAACTATCAAACTAAAAAGCTTCTGCATAGCAAAAACAAAACAGAACAAAACAAAAAATCCCCAACAAAGTGAAAAGAGACCTGACAGGATGGGAGAAAAGTGTTTGCAAATCGTATATATGATAAAAGGTTAATATAAAAATAAAGAATTCATACAAGTCAATAGCAAAACAAACAACAACAAAACAACAACAACAAAACACACAAAAAACAAAGAATCAAATTTAAAAATGTGCCAATGACCTGAATAGACATTTTTTTTCCAAAGAAGATATACAAATGGCCAGCAGGTACATGAAAAGATGCTTAACAACACTAGTTGTTATTAGGGAAATGCAAATTAAAACCATAATGAGATATCACCTCCTGCCTATTAGAAAGGCCATCATGAAAAAGACAAGTTATAACAAATGCTGGCATGGAGGTAAAGAAAAAGGAACCCTTGTGAACTGTTGGTAAGATTGTAAATTGGTATGATCACTATGTAAAAGAGTCTGGAGGTTCCTCAAAAAATTAAAAATACAGCTACAATATGATACACCAAACTTATAGAAATATATTAGTGTTCTGATTACCAGAGGTGGGTGTGGGCATGGATGAAGGGTGAAAATAATTAAATGAGAGCTGTCAAAAGGTATAAACTTGCAGTTATTAAATAAATAAATACTAGGGGCATGTGTTTAATATGATGACTATCATTAACACTGCTATATGTTATATAGGATATATTAAGAAAGTAGATCCTAAGAGTTCTCACCACAAAAATATTTTTTTCTTTTCTTTTTATTGTAGCTACATGAGCTGATGGATGTTAATTAAACCTATTGTCCTAATCATTTCTCAATATATGTGAATCAAAACATCATGCTGTATATCTTAAACTTATATAGTAATGTTTGTCAATTACTTTGTAATAAAACTTGTTGGGGGAAGGATATTTTAAAATTAGTAAAATGGTCAGTTCACCAAAATAAATAAATAAATAAACAAATAATAAATAAATAAATATCCAAATGTATATGTCCTGGATAACATAGATTTAAATATTTGTAAAGAAAGAAATGTTAATGGTCAATGGAAAAATATATACCTATTATTGCACTGTAAGATATAAGCATATTTTTCATAATAACCAATAGAGCAAACAGAGGATAAATCAATAAGAATAGAAACAAGGTGAACAATAAAATTATTTAATTGAAATATATATCATAGATATAAAAACCTTAATAAATAGTAAGTCAAATCCAGTGATTTTTTTCAGAAATGCAAGGTAAGTTTAGTATTTGAAAATCAATGAAATTTGCTGCAAAAAAATAATATGATAATTCTAGATAGATTCATGAAATACATTTTACAAAATTGAATTCTTAGCCAAGGATTAAAAAAAAAAAACTTAGCAAACTAAGAATATAAGGGAACATCTTTAACTTGAAAAAGTTATCTTCAAAAAACATGGTAAGCATCATGCTTTATGATGAAAAATTACAAATTTCCCATGAATTTGAGAACAATAAAAATATATTTACTATCATTATTTCTATTCAACATTGGATTGAAAACGTTACCCAATGCAGTTAAGCCAGGCAAAGAAATAAAAAATATTGACTGAGACTGAAAAAGATTAATAAAACTTGTCTTTATTCTCAGATAATACAAAAGATCCTGACAACTCCCAAAAATATTAGAAATGAGAAGGGAGTTTGGCAGTTTTATTACATACGAAGCCAATCCACAAATTTCAATGGCATTTCTAGATAGTAGCATTTAAAAACAGAAAATAAAATTTTAAATGCCATTTATAATACACTTAAAAATATAAATTACCTAGAAAGAAATTTAAGTGAAGTTGTTCAAGGACCCTATACTAAAAACTACAAAATATTACTGAGATAAAATCTTTTTTTAAGATTTTATTTATTTATTTGACACAGTGAGAGAAAGAGCACAAGCAGGGGGAGGGGCGGGTAGAAGGAGAGGGAGAAGTCTCCTTGCAGAGCAGAGAACATGATGCAGAGCTTGATCACAGGACCCTGGAATCATGACCTAAGCTGAAGGCAGATGCTTAACCGACTGAGCCACCCAGGTGCCCCATGATATAAAGTCTTAAAAAAATAAAATAATATACTATGTTTTTGGAACAAAAAGGTTAATATTGTAAATATGTGAAATATCCCTAAATATTTTATAGATGTAATAAAATGCAAATTAAAACTCTAGATTATTTTAAATTCCAGATTTCTTTTTGGCAAGCTATTTCTCAAAATCTGGGTATGCAAAATTCCAAGAATATCCAATGCAGTACTGTAGAAAAGAATAAACTTGGAGGATTTATATAAACAAATTTTAAGATTTACTATGCAGAAACTAATTAAGATAGTTTGGTGTTGGTGCAAAAACAGCAAATAAATTATAGAATAGCGAGTCCACATACTGATGCCCACACATGATTTTTATAAAAGATTCCACTGCAATTAATTGGGAGAAAAAGAAATAAAAAGCACTTAGTAAATTGTATATCTATATGAAAGAAAACCTTGATCCTGTTAATTGGAGTGATCATCTATCTACATAAGATAGCTAAAAGAATAAAGCTTCTAGAGGAAACAAAGAATATTTTAATGAGCTTAGGATAAGAAAAAAATATATGACCTTCATTCAAGGTGGAGCTAAGATGGCAGCATAGTAGGAAGACCTTCCGTTTGCCTCATCCATTCAACACAGCTAGATAACTATCGAATCATTCAGAATGCCCAAGAAATCAACCTGAAAACTGATAGAACAAAGTGTACAACTAGAAGGAGAGAAGAGACCACATAGAAGAAGATGGGAAGCGTGGAGATTGCAGGCACTGCAGAAAGGAAAGACCCCTGGTCATAGAGAATGGCAAGAGAGAGTGGAATACATAAGGATTCACACAGGAAGAACACTTCCCCCAAAGTCATTGGCTGGAAAAATGAGAGGGGCTGAATTTCATGAATGTTTACAACAAGCAGGGCTCAAAGACTGGAGATTTAGAGGTCCCTGGGCTTGGCTAGGAGAGAGACATGAAAATGCTGCCCTACTCCTGGAGAGGAGGCAGGACAACAACCCTGGGGCAGCATGTGTGATTAGAGAATCACCTAAGGCACACTGTAAGAGATTGTTCATACTTTTGGGAGCACATCTGTGAGAGATAGCATTGCTTCTCTGGGTACAAAATAACTGGCAGACACTATTTCTCTCCCCAGCTCCTCAGCATAAACTCAGAGACACCTGCTGAGGGCAGCAACCCAGGCACTGGTTGTTTGGCCTGCTTTGCTAAAAATCCAACCTTCTGAATTCTGGATTGGCTGCCCTTCTGGGTCAAACCTGCATCAGCCACAGTGCTGTGAGAACATTTCCCAGAGGACCAGTGCAGGTCCCTGCCACATCAAGTCCATGAAGTTTAGAATTTGAAGTCAGCAAGCCTGACAGGGGTAGAGCTCAAGATGCACTGCACTGCTCCAAGAACACAAAAGACCAAGAACAGATAGTGTCAAAACTACAACCTGAAAAACACATGTGATGCATGAGGGGAAATTATTCACTCCTCTGAAAGAACTTTTCTGAGAGCAGCTAGCACAACCTCCCCTCCTATGTGACAAAGTTGCTGGCTGGTGCCATTTACCACTCTTACCCTTCAGCATAAACCAACTTCAGTAAACAACACAGCACCAACACTGGCTGTATAATCTTTCACCAATCCCACCTACCCTGAGCTCTGCTGGTACTACATTTCTCAGGCAAGTGTGCCTAAGGACAAGTGCTGAAGGCTCCTTCTCCAAAAGACCAGCACAAAACCCCACATACACCATGTCTGATGACCATAGAGTTTGGCAAATCTTCAGTTCTAGTAGAAATAGCATCAGATCTCTTCTAACAAGCAGAACAGAGCACACCTACTTAAAGCTTGCCACACTCTGGCCAAGTTCTAAATACTCCCCACACATACAAGGAGAGCCTATGCAGAGAACTGACCTGAAAGACAGAGCAGCCAAAACACAGCAGCAGAGTACCTGCAGCATATATCACAGACATTTCTTGAGGTACCAGACACTAGAGTTTATATGACCTCTTCTTCATAAAGCCACTATTCTCAGGAAAAGGAAAAAACAGGCCTTTGGAGCACACAGAAGCAGTCTGAGACCTCAACAAAATGCCAAGATAGAGGAATTCATCCCACAAGAAAGAACAAGAAAAGATCATGGTGAGAAATCTAATCAAAACAAATATGTTACATGCCTGATCCAGAATTTAAAACAACAATTATGAGGCGCCTGGGTGGCTCAGTTGGTTAAGAGACTGCCTTCAGCTCAGGTCATGATCCTGGAGACCCAGGATCAAGCCCCACATAGGGCTCCCTGCTCGGTGGGAAGCCTGCTTCTCCCTCTCTCACTCCCCCTGCTTGTGTTCCCTCTCTGGCTGTGTTTCTATCTGTCAAATAAATAAAATCTTAAAAATAAATAAATAATAAAACAATTACAAGAATGCTAGCTGGGCTTGAGAAAGGCATCAGGGAGATGAATACTGCAGAGATAAAAAGAGCTGAAAAACAATCAGGCTGAAATGAAAAATGCAGTAACCAAGAATCAAAACTGACTGGATGTAATGACCCAAGGATGAAAGAAACAGAGGAACAAATAAATGAAACAGAAGATACAATTATGAAAAATAATTAAGCTGAAGACAAGAGAGGGGAAAAAAATGTGGATCACAAAAGTAGACTTAGGGAACTCAGGGATTCCATCAAACATAACATTTGTATTATAGGAGCCCCAGAAGAAAGAAAGGGAAAAAGAGGTAAAAGGTTTATTTGAGCAAATTATAGTTGAAAACTTCCCTAATCTGGAGAAGGAAACAGACATCCAAATCCAGGAAGCATAGAGAATTCCCATCAAAATTAACAAAATCAGGCCAACATCAAGACATGTTGTAGTTAAATTTGCAATATAGTGATAAAGAAAAAAATCTAAAAGCAGCAAGACAAAAGAAGTCCTTAACTTACAAGGAAAGACTAATAAGGTTAGCAGAAGATCTGTCCACAGACACTTGGTAAACCAGAAGAGATTGGGATGATATATTCAACATGCTAAATGGGAAAAATATGCAACAAAGAACAATGCAGCAAGACTATCATTTAGAGTGGAAGGGGAAATAGTTTCCCAAACAAAAATGAAAGGATTCCATAAGCACTAAATGAGCCCTAGAAAATTAAGAAAACTATTAAGAAAAATATTAAAAATATTAAATACTAAGGGAGACTCTTTGAGTGATAAAGACCAAAAGCAAAAACAAAACAAAACAAAACACACAGAGAAAAAAAGGCACAGAGAAAAATCTCCAGAAACAATGACAATATCTCCACTTTAGACCTAAAGACACCTGCAGATAGAAAGTGAGGGGATGGAGAATGATTTGTCATGCAAATGGACATCAAAAGAAAGCTATACTCATATAGGACAAATTAGATTCTAAACCAAAAACTGTAACAAGAGATGAAGAAAGGCAATATATCATAATAAAGGGAACTATCAACAAGAAGATCTAACAATTGTAAATATTTATACCCCCAACATGGGAGCTCCAAATATAGAAAACAATAAGAAACACAAAGAAACTCATTGATAATAATACAAAGAAACTCATTAATAATAATACAATAATACTAGGTGATTTTATCAACCCATTTACATCAATGGACAGAATATCTAAGCAGAAAATCAATAAGGAAACGAGGACTTTGAATGACACACTGGATAAGATGGATTTAACAGATATATTCAGAAGATGTCATCCTAAGGCAACAGAATACACATTCATTTCGAGTGCACATGGGACATTTTCTAGAATAGATAATATACGAGGTCACAAATCAAGCTTCAACAAATACAAAAATATTGAGAACATACCATGCATATTTTCTGACCTCAGTGTTATGAAACTTGAAGTCACCACAAGGAAAAATTGGAAAGAACATGAATACATGGAGATTAAAGAGCATAATACTAAAGAATGAATGGGTCAACCAGGAAATTACAGAACAAATTTTTTAAAAATCCAAACAAATGAATATGAAAACACCACTATCCAAAACCTTTTGGATGCAACAAAATTAGGACTAAGAGGAAAGCATGTCATAATACAGACGTGCAAGAAAAAAATCTCAAATACACAAGCTAACCTTACACCTAAAAGAGCTAGAAAAAGAAAAAAAGCAAAGCCTAAAACCATCAGAGAAAGGGAAATAATAAAGATTAGAGCCAAAATAAATGGTATAGAAACAACAACAACAATAAAAAAAAACAGTAGGAAAGTTAAATGAAACCAGGAACTTTTTCTTTGGGAAAAAATAAATAAGATTTATGAAAACTTAGATACAGCAAAAAGTAAAGAGAAAAGACCCAAATAAATAAATGGGAGAGGAGAAATAACAACTAATACCACAGAAATAAAAACAATTATAAGAGAATATTACAAAAAATTATACACCAGCACATCAGACAATCTGGAAGAAGTGGATATGAATAAACTCTGAGAAGCATATGAACTACCAAAACTGAAAGAGGAGGAAGTAGAAAATATGGATAGACATTTTTCCAAAGAAGACATCCAGATGGCTAACAGACACATGAAAAAATGCTGAACATCACTCACCATCATGGAAATACAAATCGAATCCATAATGAGATACCACCTCACACCTGTCAGAATGGGTAAAATTGACAACACAGGAAACAACAGATGTTGGCAAAGATGTAGATAAAGAGGAAGCTTCACATACAACGAGTATGCGAACTGATGGAATCACTCTGGAAAATGGTATGGAGGTTCCTCAGAAAGTTAAAAATAGAACACTCCTATGATCCAGCAATTATACTACTCTGTATTTACCCAAAGGATACAGTAATTCTTTTTTTTTAAGATTTATTTATTGGGTGCCTGGGTGGCTCAGTGGGTTAAGCCTCTGCCTTGGCTCAGGTCATGATCTCAGGGTCCTGGAATCGAGGCCTGCATCGGGCTCTCTGCTCGGCAGGGAGTATGCTTCCTCCTCCTCTCTCTCTGCCTGCCTCTCTGCCTACTTGTGATCTCTCTCTGTCAAATAAAAAAAATCTTAGAGTTTTTGCTTTTTTTAAAAAAGCTTTAAAAATCTTAGAGTTTTTGCTTTTTTTTTTAAGATTTTTATTTATTTGACAGAGAGAAACACAGCCAGAGAGGGAACACAAGCAGGGGGAGAGAGAGAGGGAGAAGCAGGCTCCCCGTCGAGCAGGGAGCCCGATGTGGGGCTCAATCCTGGGTCTCCAGGATCATGACCTGAGCCGAAGGCAGCCACTTAACCAACTGAGCCACCCAGGCACCCCAAGTTTTTGCTTTTTTAAAAAAAGCTTTTATTTCATTATTTGACAGAGAGAGAGATCACAAGTAGGCAGAGAGGCAGGCAGAGAGAGAGGACGAGGAAGCAGACTCCCTGCTGAGCAGAGAACCGGATGTGGGCCTCGATCCCAGGACCCTGAGATCATGACCTGAGCCAAAGGCAGAGGCTTAACCCACTGAGCCACCCAGGTGCCCATGGATACAATAATTCTTATTTAAAGGGATACATATGCCTCAATGTTTATAGAAGCATTATCAACAACAGCCAAAATATGGAAAGAGCTCAAATATTCATTGACTGATGAATGGATAAAGAACATCCAGAATTATCATGACTCCAGTTTGGGTTTTCTTTTTCAACCTTGCTTTGGTTATGAAGGGCCTTTTGTTGTTCCATACAAATTTTAGGATTGTTTTTTCTAGTTCTGTGAAATACGTGGTTCATATCTCTTATCTATCTATCTTCTATCTCTATCTATCATCTATCTAATGGAATATTATTCAGCCATAAAAAGAAATATAATTTTGCTATCTACAGTGACCTGGATGGAGCTTCACTTATGCTAAGTGAAATAAGTCAGCCAGAGAAAGACAAATGCTATATGCTTTCACTCATATGTGGAATTTGAGACACAAAAGAAATGAACATGGGAGAAAAAGAGGAAGGCAAACCATGAAACAGAGTCTTAATCATAGAGAACAAACTGAGAGATACTAGAGGAAAGATAGGTGGGGGCATGGGTTAAATGGGTGATGGGTATTAAGTAGTGCAATTATGATGAGCACTGGGTGTTGTATGTAATTGATGAATCACTAAATTCTATACCTGAAATTAATATTACTCTATATATTAACTACAATTTAAATAAAAACTTGAAAACTGTCAATACACCAAAATCACTTTTAATTATAAAATTTTAAAATTGCTGAATTTGACTTAATAAAAGTTCTGTTTATCAGAAGACACTATCAAGAAAATAAAGAAGGTATAAGCTGTGAAGAGATTTTTCAGATACATGTATTTTTTTCCTTTAAAGATTTTATTTATTTATTTATTTATTTGACAGAGGGAAACACAGCTAGAGAGGGAGCACGAGCAGGGGGAGTGAAAGAGGGAGAAGTAGGCTTCCTGCTGAGCAGGAAGCCCAATATGGGGCTCAATCCTGGGACTCTGGGATCATTATCTGAGCCAAAGGCAGACGCTTAACTACTGAGCCACCCAGGCGTCCCTGAGTACATGTATTTGACAAAATTCTTATACCTAGAGAAAATGAAGTTCATAAATAAAAAAAAGGGAAAATCATTTTTTAACATGGGTAAAGAATTGAGACTCTCGACAAATGAAGAAATCAAAATGGACCATAAGCATATGGAAAGGTGATAAACATTTTTACTGCTCCAGGTAATACTAATAAAACCACAATAGCATACCGCTGCACATATACCAGAATGGAAAGAAAAAAAGGCTAATACCAACACTTGGCAAGGATTTGGAACAATTAAAACTCCCTTATATTGCTGATAGAATTGTAAAATAGGACAAATTTTTTAAAATGTTAGTACCTACTCTAGTTAATCATAAAGTTACTCCACAATGTAGCAATTTCATTCCTGAGTGTATATTCAACATAAGAATTGACATCTACTATAAATATGTAAAAAGATATTCATAGCAGTTTTATATAAAATATTCAATAACTAGACAAAATATCCATTAACAGTAGAATGGGTAAGTATAATGTAATATATTACTATAATAAAATATTACCACAGCACCTTAAAAAGCCTAGTGATACTTCAATAATATGGAAAGATCTCACAGATATAATGTTGAGTGAAAAGAGTTAGAGCCATGATACATTTCATATGATTCTATTTACATAAAGTTTACAAACAGGCAGAACTAAATTGTGATGACAGAATAGTGGGGGAAAGAAACATTCTGAAGAAAAGGTTGATATATGTGTAGGTATACATGTGTACATATATCCCTATAAATACATTTTTACACACAAATCACCAATAATGATCTGGGTCTCTCTCTCTCTCTCTCTCTCTCACACACACACACACACACACACACACATAATATGTATATATTATATATTTATACAGATATATTTATACAGATATATATATATATGTATATATATACGTGTGTGTGTGTGTGTATAATAAATCTGTGTGTATGTAAAGTGTTAGCATGTTGTTAGTCTGGAACACATCACTGTATATAATTTATACCTTAAAGATAAAAAGGTATGGGGGTGCCTGGGTGGCTCAGTTGGTTAGGCGACTGCCTTCAGCTCGGGTCATGATCCCGGACACCTGGGATCGAGCCCCACGTCGGGCTTCCTGCCCTGTGGGAGACCTGCTTCTCCCTCTCTCATTCCTCCTGCTTGTGTTCCCTCTCTAGCTATATTTCTCTCTGTCAAATAAATAAATAAAATCTTAAAAAAAGATAAAAAGGTATGAGATTATTATGAACAATTTTATACATTTGTCAACTTAGATTAAATGAACAAACTTTTTGAAAACTGTAATCAAGTAAAATTACACAAAAACTAGAAAATAAGCCCTCTTAAATCCTTTAAAGAAATTAAATTTGTCATTATAAATCTTACTACAAATACACTCTGTGCCAGGGAGCTCTGCTGATGAATTCTTTTAAATATTTAAGTTAGAAAATAAAGAACAAATTCACCCAATCTTTTCCACAGAATAAAAAAAAAAGGAACGATTATCTTACATTTTATGAGCCAGCAGAACTTGATACCCAAACTGGAAATGATAATAATAATAATAATAATAATAATAGAAATAGAAATATTGCTAATATGTTTCTCAAAGTACAAATTTAAAATACTAAATAAAATTGTAATAAATCCAGCCAAATAACATCTGGAAAGAGAATGCAAAAGGATCAAACAAGATGATTTCAATAATGCCAAATTAGTTTAATATTAAAAAAATGATGATTTTTTTATAATAGATCATACTAACAGGATAAAGGCCAGAATTACATATCATTTCAAAATAGATGAAGACAATAGTATTTGATAAATTCAAGACTTCAAGTCAAAAGTGCACAACTGATAGAATTCTCACAAATTCAGTTTGCCTTCGTAACCAACAACAACCAGATCAGCAACCAAAACAATACTGGCCCATCAACACCCCCCTCACACCTCCTTTCATTTATTACCTCCTCTTTATTCCCAGAAGGTGACTGTCATGATTCTAATGCTATAAACCAGTTTTGTCTGTTTTTTAATTTGATCTTTTGAGTGTAAGAAGGCAGACATGTGATTTGTGAACTTCCCTGTGTTATATTTCAATAAAAACATTTTCAATTAGTTTATATTGCTAAAGGAAAATAAAAATTTGTGAGAAAATTCTTTAAAAAGCAAGATAAAATAAATACTTCATACTGAAAAAAACTTTTATACTGTTATATGTTCCAGCTATATAGGTTGAAACAAAAGATAAAATGTCAATGCATATCAATTTGTCAATCATGACATACTTATAGGAACATACTCTCAAGATCATGGGCTTGAGCCCAGCATCCAGTTCTCTGCTCAGTAGAGGTTCTGCTTGTCCCTCTCCCCCCATCACTGTTCTCTCTCATATAAGTAAGTAAGTAAGTAAGTAAATAAATAAATAAATAAATAAATAAAATTTTGAGAAAAAAATTAAAAAAATAAAATATCCTTCTCAGTTCAGTTGTTTTTCCATTTGCAGGGAGCCTATTGTGTTTCTGAGAAAAGGACATTTTAAAATGAGTGTTATGGGATAATAGAAATAAATGTATAAAATGTTATAGATGTCCTCAAATATAAAGTTATCTTTTAAATGAAGCATACCATCTGAAGAAACTCAAACAAGGGGCACATGGGTGGCTCAGTCATTTGAACATCAGACTCTTGCTTCTCGCTCAGGGATCAAGCCCTGTGTTGGTCTTCTTGGTCAGCTCAGCATGGTCTTTGCTTAAGATTCTCTCTCTCCCTCTCCCTCCCACTCTTGCTGTCTCTCTCAAATAAATAAATAAATATTAAAAAGTTAATTCAAATCAAAACAAAATAAAATGTTTAAAAATTCTCTTAAGTGTAAGTGTATAGCAGACTATTTAATAAATCAATTCTGATATACACATATAGAGAAAGAAATGAGATGCTAAAATTTTACATTATTGAGTAAAAATACTTACAAAATCAAATATTTATCAAATCAAATAACATCTGTCAGTGAAGTCAAATATACAGTGTGATGAGCCTTGCTGCATTTTTTTTTATATTTTAGGAGGATGAAATTTACTATTTAAATTTTGAGTTTTCTCATATTTTCAGTTGAAATTAATTGAACACATGCTGTGTCCCACATAATTTTCTAGGTTCTGGGGGAAAATAGGAAAATTTAGCTGAGATGAATTCCTCAGACTGTCACACTAGCAAGTAGGAATAAGAACATCATAGCCAAAGCCTGAGTCTAAAATGTCATTCAGCATTTAAATCATACTTGGCTTTCTTCCATATTATTTGTAATTTGTTCAGGTTAACAAACAATAAGCATACCTCTGAAATTAATAATACACTATATGTAAATTAATTGAATTTAAAATTTAAAAACATGAAAAAAAGAACAAATGAGTAAAATGAGCTCTGAGAGCTAGCTGATACTTGGAAGCTCAACACTGAGCCAATTTTTCCCCAGTTTAGAAGGGCATCCAAATCTCTGATGACCATTGTTTAAATGAATATTTCTAGGCCCAGTCAGGAATATGAATTTTGTTTGGTTTGGTTTGGTTTGGTAACATCCCAGATAACTTTATGGTGGCTAGTTCTAGGACCATAGTTGAATAAATACTGACCTCCACAAAAGAAGCAAGTATCCAAAGACCAGCCAAAGTTAAGCTCCATTTTCTCCTTCATCCATTTTCAGTTTTAATTTGTAGAAAAATATCAGTGATTCAAAATTTATTCTGGCTTTTATTTCCATTTGTACTTGAAAACACTAAGGGAAAATAAGTTTCTCACTTATTCTCACTTGATAGGTTCACAGACAACATCCTTAAGATAGTCACAAAAAACAAGCAGAGTGAGAAGTAAAATTTAGTTTGCATATTTGCCTGAGGAAAACTTTTATTGATACTTAAATAAAATCATCATTATTAATCCTCTTAAGTGAAACTAAAGACACATAGGAAAAAAGCCATGACTACCAATGACCTGTTGGTAAATGATAAACATTTTAAATTAATACCATGCCTTAGCAAGTTTTTTATATCTCCAAATCCATGATAGCATGACCAGTATTTTATGTTTTAAAAATTTACTTCCATAAATTATTTTAATAATTTTATAATTAGATATGATCATAATATTTGCTCTCTAAGTGATCCTTTATTTTGAAACTATTATTTTATTCCTATAGTCCTCATTTTGTGAATTTTGAGGTTGTTGAGAAAATAGCCACTTTAACTGAATAGACTGCAAAATCATTTTTGTTGCTCTTTTGAGTACATAAACATTTTCTATATGGAATCAACTTTTATACCTTTAGTAGCTTATAAAATATGTTCACTTTGTATAGGCTAAATAAAGATCAATGTAAAGACCAATAAAAATATTTTACATAATCATCCTAAATTTAAATAAACTTACACAAACATTCCTATTTTACACTAACTTCTGGCTCCCATTCACAAATAAGCTTTATAATTTTAAGAGCTCTATATTTAATTTAAAAATTCAACTTATGGGACGCCTGGGTGGCTCAGTTAGTTAAGTGACTGCCTTCAGCTCAGGTCATGATCCCGGAGACCCAGGATCGAGTCCCACATCAGGCTCCCTGCTCGGTCGGAAGCGTGCTTCTCCCTCTCTCACTCCCCCTGCTTGTGTTCCCTCTCTCCCTGTGTTCCTCACTGTCAAATAAATAAAATCTTTAAAAAAATAAAATAAAATAAAATAAAATAAATAAATAAAAATTCAACTTATTACCTGATTTCAAGTTTTTTACAAAGTTGTGATCACCAAGACAGCATAGTACTGACACAAAAACAGACATATAGACCAATGGATCAGAGTAGAGAGTCCAGATATGGACTCTCAACTCTATGATCAAATAGTCTTTGACAAAGGAGGAAAAAATATCCAGGGGAAAAAAAGACAGTCCCTTCAATAAATGGTGCCAGGAAAATTGGACAGCTACATATAGAAGAATAAAACTCAACCATTCTCTTACACCATACACAAAGATAAACTTGAAATGGATGAAAGACTTCAACATTAGGTAGGAATCTATCAAACCTCTTTGACATCGGCCACAGCAACTTCTTTTCAGACACATCTCCAAAGGCAAAGGAAACAAAAACGAAAATGAATTTTTCAGACTTCATCAAAATAAAAAGGCATCTACACAGCAAAGGAAACAGTCAACAAAACAAAGAGGCAGCCCAAGGAATGGGAGAAGATATTTGCAAATAACACTACAGACAAAGGGCTGATATCCAAGATCTATAAAGAACTCCTCAAAATCGCCAACCAAAAAAAAGATGATCACATCAAAAAAAAGACGATCACATCAAAAAATGGACAGGAGACATGAGCAGACATTTCTCCATGGAAGACATACAAATGGCTAACAAACACATGAAAAAATGTTCATCATCACTAGCTATCAGGGATATTCAAATAAAAACAACATTGAGATATTACCTTACACCCGTCAGAATGGCCAAATTTAACAAGACAGAAAGCAACAAGTGTTGGAGAGGCTGTGGAGAAAGGGGAATCCTCTTACACTGTTGGTGGGAATGCAAGTTGGTGCAGCCACTTTGGAAAACAGTGTGAACATTCCTTAAAAAAAATTAAAAATAGAGCTAGCATCTGACCCTGCAATTGCGCTAATAGGTATTTACCCTAAAGATAAGATGTAGTGAAAAGAAGGGCCATATGCACCTCAAACTTCAGTGCAGCGATGGCCACAATTGCCAAACTGTGGAAAGAGCCAAGGTGCCTTCCAACAGATGAATGGATAAAGAACTTATGGTACATATATACAATGGACTATTACACCTCCATGAGAAAGGATGAATACCCACCTTTTGTAGCAACATGTACCTGATTGGAAGAGATTATATTGAGTGAAATAAGTGAAACAGAGAAAGTCAAGTATCATATGGTTTCACTTATTTGTGGAGCATAAGGAGTAATATAGAGGACAGTAGAAGAAGGAAAGAAATTCGGAAGTGGGGTAAATTGGGGAGGGAGATGAAACAAGAGACTTTGGACTCAAACTGAGGGTCTTGGAGGGGAGGAGGTGGGGGAATTCGTGAGCCTGGTGGTGGGTATTGAGGACACAAATTGGATGGAGTACTGGGTGTGGGGCATAAACACTTAATCTTGGAACACTGAAAGGATAAAATTAATATTATTAAACATTTAAATAAATAAAAATTCAACTTATTTTTCATAAAATATGATTCCAGGAAGATGTTGAAAGCAAAACTGACATACAAAAATAAATATACCTCTTTCCGATTGCTAAAACAAAACAAACTTAGTAGATAAGAGTTACATAGTGGTGCCTGTTTAATGCTAACCTGATGAATAGAAAAATGGAATGGTTAAACCTTCATTAGAATTAATATGGTGCATCTGAAACAATGTTTGCAATTCACATGGGGAGTAAGCCACTCTTAGATATCAGATTTTGTGATCTTTTTTAGCATGGTGGACAGAAATACTCAAATAATTCCTATGTAAGGTCATATCTCAAAGCCTAAGTGATGTCACTGTCCATAATGATGGAAATTTGAAAAATAAGATATTGTATGAGTGTGTAGGTATCTGTAAATCGATTAGCAGTGGTTGCATTACATAGAAGAATTCTGAAGATAATCTTAACCTATATCATGATATCCCAGAATTAACACTGAGATACTTCGTAGTACCTTGATCATCAACTAATACTCAAGGAATAAACTGATCACCTTCAGCAGTCTGTAAGCCTCCTGCAGAATTAAAGAAAAGTGTTTTATAATCATCCTGGCAGTTCTGAAGGAGTATGTGAGTTCTAGCCCATTAACTCTATGGAGGAGACATTCTATACCATACTGATGTAATCCACCAGGATCAGATGGTTGTGACTGTCACCTACGTAATGTGTTTCTGTGAAGAGTTAACATTCTAAGCTTATGACTAATAACAATAGTTAATTCATGTGTGACTATTATATTTATTTTACAGATGAAGGAATGTACACTAATAAAAGCTAAGGCTCTTGCCCCCCACCCCCCCAAAAAAAAACAACAAAAAAGACCTATCACCTGGTAGGAACAGGTGCAATAATCCATAATATTTTTAAATTTGTAGAAATAACAAAACCATATGACCCAGTGAAAATTCCACTTTCTTAAAAGCCACAGTAGTTTTGGTTTAAAATAGATTATTTCTTCTAAGGATTCCTAAGGATTCATTCATTTTATGGTTGTCTTATATTTATACCAAAAAGAAACAGAACATAGTAACTACTTTCTGTTAAATGGTCAGGATCTTTTATTGAGGGTCAAATTCAGTTAAATGTTAGTTCTCTGGATTACTTCTAATATTTTTTTCCCAAAAATGGGCCAATAAGAGTGAAAAAGATGAAACATCTTTTTTATGCTAGGACATCATTGCTCTTCTCAGTACTACACTCAATACCGTGCTGAACAACTATATGGAAAATAATATGGTGAATATATAATTTTACTGTACTAGCATTGCTGAAGGTGAATGGAAATGTGTGTGATCCCACTGAAGTTTTTGGTGCAAACAACATGTTAATAGCCCCCATGAGATAGACTATACTAAGGAGAAGCCTCACTTAATGCAATATACCAACCCTCAAAGGTAAAAAGAATGTTAACATGACTATCTAGCGTTGAGTATCTGAAAACTATCTAATTTCATTAAATATATACAGATGTTACAATTCTGATTTATAAAGAAATAAGATCCTCCTAAGCATCAAGAAAGCCAAATAAATCTCATTTTTACTTAAAAATCAGAAAATGAATTTGTTCAAAATATATTAGAAACTTATGCTGTGTACTTTGGGGGATAAAAATCCAAAATACATGGTTTTATAAGATGCTTGCAATCTTAGAAATATAAAAGTACTCCTCAACGGTTTCAGAAAAAAATAACAAAATACAACATATTTTCTTTATAAAAACTCTTCTCCATGTAGGGATAGAGGGGGCATACCTCAATATCATAAAAGCCACATACACGGGGGCGCCTGGTTGGCTCAGTTGGTTAAGCAACTGCCTTCGGCTCAGGTCATGATCCCGGAGACCAGGGATCGAGCCCCACATCAGGCTCCCTGCTCGGCAGGAAGCCTGCTTCTCCCTCTCTCACTTCCCCTGCTTGTGTTCCCTCTCTGGCTGTGTTTCTCTCTGTGAAATAAATAAAATCTTTAAAAAAAAAGTCACATACAAACAACACACAGCAAATATCCTCAATGGGGAAAACCTGAGAGCTTTTCCTCTAAGGTCAGGAACATGACAGGAATGTCTACGCTCAGCACTGTTTTTCAACATAGTACTAGGAGTCTTAGCCTCAGCAATCAAACAACAAAAAGACATAAAATGTATCAGCAAATAGACAACAAAAAGACATAAAATGCATTCAAATTGGCAAAGAAGAAATCAAATTTTCACTCTTCTCAGATGACATGATACTCTATGTAGAAAACCCAAGAGAATTTGAGAGGCAGAGCAGGGGGTCATGGGGGAAGCAAGGGAAAAATGAAACAAAGTGGGACCAGAGAGGGAGACAAACCATAAGAGACTCTTAATCTCAGGAAACAAACTGAGGGTTGCTGACTGAGGGTTGCTGGAGGGGTAGGGGTGGGAGGGATGGGGTGATGGACATTGAGGAGCGTATGTGCTATGGTGAGTGCTGTGAATTGTGTGAGACTGATGATTCATATAACTGTACCCCTGAAAAAAATAATACATTATTATGTTAATTAAAAAAAGGAAAAAGAAAACCAAAGAGACTCCACCAAAAAAGTTGCTAAAGTGATATAGGAATTCAGCGAAGTAGCAAGATACAAAATCAAGACACAGAAATAAGTTGCATTTCTATACACAAACAATGAGGCAGAAGAAAGAGAAATCAAGGAACTGATCCCATTTACAATTACACCAAAAACCGTAAGATAGCAAGGAATAAAACTTACCTAAGAGGTAAAGGATCTGGATACTGAAAACTATAGAATACTTATGGAAAAAAAAAACTGAAGAAGACACAAAGAAATGGAAAAACAGGGACACCTGGGTGGCTTAGTCATTAAGCATCTGCCTTCAGCTCACGTCATGATCCCAGAGTCCTGGGTTCAAGCCCCACATCAGGCTCCCTGCTTGGTGGGAAGCCTGGTTCTCCCTCTCTCATTCCCCCTGCTTGTGTTCCCTCTCTAGCTGTGTTTCTCTCTATCAAACAAATAAAGAAAACTTTAAAAAAAGAAAAGAAAGAAATGGAAAAACATTCTCATGGATTGTAAGAACAAATATTGTTAAAATGTATATACTACTCAAAGTATAGTATAGACACCTATACACTCAATGCAATCCCTGTAAAAATAACAACATTTTTCACAGAGCTGGAAGAATAAATAATCTTAAATTTTGTATGAAACCAGAGAAGACCCTGAGTAGACAAAGACACCATGAAAAAGAAAAGCAATGCTTGAGGCATCACAATTCTGGACTTCAAGCTGTGTTACAAAGCTGTAATTATCAAGACAGTATGGTACTGGCACAAAAACAGACACATAGGTCAACGTAATAGAATAGAGAGCCTTGAAATGGACCTGCAACTCTGTGGTCAACTAATCTTCAACAAAGCAGGAAAGAATATCCAATGGAAAAGAGTCTTTTCAACAAATGGTATTGGGAAAACTGGACAGCCACATGCAGAAGAATGAAACTGGGCCACTTTCTTATACCATATGCAAAATGGATGAAAGGCCTAAATGTGAGACAGGAATCCATCAAAATCCTACAGGAGAACACAGGCAGCAACCTCTTTGACCTTGGCCACAGCAAATTCTTGCTAGACATGTCTTCAAAGGCAAGGGAAACAAAGGCAAAAGAAACTACTTGGACTTCATCAAGATAAAAAGATTTTTCACAGCAAAGGAAAGAGTCAACAAAACTAAAGGCAACCTATAGAATGGGAGAAGATATCTGCATATGTCTTACGAGATACAGGAAGGACTAGTTTGTAAAATCTATAAAGAACTTATCAAAATCAACACCCAAACAAACAAACAAAAAATCCAAAACAATCCTGTTAAGAAATGGGAAGAAGATATGAATAGACATTTCTCCAAAGAAGACATACAAATGGCCAAAATACACATGAATAAATGCTCACCCTCACTCAGCATCAGGGAACTATAAATCATAACCACAATGAGATATCACCTCATACCAGTAAAGATAGCTAAAATTGACAAATCAGGAAAGGACACATGTTGGTAAGGATGTAGAGAAAGGGGGATCTTCACACACTAATGGTGGGAGTGCAATCTGGTGCGGGTGGGAGTGCAAGCTAGAAAACAGTATGTCGCTTCCTCAAAAAGTTAAAAATAGAGCTAACCTATGGCCCCAAAATTACACTACCCTAACATTTATAGCAGCAATGTCCACAATTCCCCAAAACATGGAAGGAGCCTAGATGTCCATCAACAGGTGAATGGATAAAGAAGATGTGGTATACATATATACAAAGGAATATTACTCAGCCATCACAAAAGAATGAAATCTTGCAATTTGCAATGACATGGATCATACTAGAGGATATTATGCTAAGTAAATAAGTCATAGAAGGACAAATACCATATGATTTCATTCATATGTGAAATTTAAGAAGCAAAACATTAACATAGAAGAAGGGAAGGAAAAATAAAATAAGATGAATATAGAGAGGAAGGGAAACCATGCTGAACATCACAAAACAAACAGGATTGATGGAGGGGAGATGGGTATGGGTACGGGCTAATTGGGTGGTCTCCATTAAAGAGGGCACTTGATGTAATGAGCACTGGGTGTTATATGCAACTGATGAATCACTAAATTCTGCCTCTGAAACCAATGATACAGCATATGTTAACTACATTGAATTTAAATAAAGGATTACAAAAAGAAATATATAAGTAAATCACTAATGACAAGGAACTTTGATAAAAATGTAAAAGTTTGGGAGTTAGCATGCTATTCATAACTGACTGAAAAGAGACCTTTAAAATAGGGGGAAAAAGAAAAATACTAGCTATTATAAAATATACTAATATTTACAAATATAGATGGTAAATCAAAGTGATTAAAAATTTCTTGTCATCCCTTAGGGCGCCTGGGTCACTCAGTCAGTTGAGCAGCCTACTGTTGACCTTGGCTCAGGTCATGATCTCAGGGTTATGAAATGGAGCCCACTCCACACTCAGTGCAGAGTCTGCTTGAGATTCTCTCCTTCTCCCTCTGTCTCTCCCCCAACTTGTGCACATTCTCTCTCTCTCTCAAAAATAAACTCTGGAATAGTTTCCTTGGTATCCCACTTTTATATATAATCTTACGGGATTTTCCTGATTATAAACACTTCAAAAATTTTAAGGGTCTAAGACAAGAATTTATCTTTCTAGATACACAGACTTTTAAAATGGCTATTTTAGAATAGTTTACTTTCTGAAATATTCAGTTATTTACTAAGTGGTTAAATGTCTTCTTGTTGGCCATATATTTTGATCTGTAAAACAGACTGGATAGTAAGAAGAAGTTTGTTGCATTTATTATTTCAACCAGATTTTCTAGAATTACACTCTAACATTGAGTTTAAAGTTAGTTTCAGGTATTCAGACTTTCTATGATGTTTTATTCTATCTGAAACATCTCTGTGATGTTTTGTTCTATTTAAGTGCCATTGAAAGAGATATATACTTTATTTATAACTCACTTTATTTCCCAAGATACTCCTAAGAGACTTCAGGCTATGGTCAATTGTGAGAAATTTATATCCATGTGCAGAATATAAATACTAGTTATTTCTAAAATTGATTTGTAATATATGCACTTTTATGCATATATTAAATTATATATAAATATATAAAATTATATGCATTTTTAATATATGCATTTCTCCTCAAAGCTCACCAAGGATAGCGTCAGGTCCCAGGAGTTTAGCTAGTTATCAAACCATTCTGAACACCTACAAAATTAACAGAAGATGAAAGAGAAGAAGAGCAACAATTCTAGGAACAAAAAAGCAACCACTTTCTGGAAGGTAGGACATGCGAAGAAGTGAATCTGAGGTGATATACGGGAAGATAGACTGCAGCCTAAGGTGACAGTAAAGCAAGCAGTAAAGCAGTGAAACACAAAATCAGAAGTTTTATAACACTGCTCCGAAAAGCACTCCCCAACTCCTCATGAGGGAACCCGGCGGCACAAGGAGTCCCTAAAGCTGCTGCTTTGTCCACCTCTTGGGCTAGGCGCATGCAACCTGCAACACAGGCGATACTGCATACTTCCAGGAGACTGTTGCTGTGTGAGGTAACCCGGTGGTGCAGGGAGTCCCTAAAGCCACTGCTTTGTCCGCCGCTTGGGTGAGACGCCTGCAACCTACAAAGGAGGTGTCGCTGCAGACTTCTGCACGATGTGTGGGACCGTGGGGGTCTTAGTGCTTCCTGAGTGGGTGGGTTTCGGTGGCGTGGGAGTGAAGTGATAAGTGGGGGCTGTGGGCGCCATTCTGTCTAGTGGTTGGGGCTGAGAGAGGTGGCGGGGTCCAGGGGAAAATACAGAGAGAGTCTGTGTGCCCCACACCATCCAGAGGGGAACTAACTGAGGCCTCTCTCTGAGACAGAGGTATGGGCGCAGACATCTTACTTTGCCCGGACTTTCCGAAAAGCTGCAAAAAATTGCAAAAGATCAAATCCTCCAGAGAACAAAAGCCTGAAAACCTTATTGCCATAGAGCCCAGCCCCTTGAAAGGGGGAAGAGAGACTCAGCCCAGGTAACACTGACTAAAAAACAATGTGGCAGGCCCCTCCTCCAGAAGGCAAGCCAAAAGAACAAGAGGACAACACCAAAAGGTCTCCATAAAACTGTATAACCCCAACATCGGGGGAAAAAAAACACAATATATTAAACTCCTGGTACTACCCCAAAAGCTGTATGGTTTACAGATATGGCTTTTCATTTTATATTCTTTTTAAACTTCTTTTTATTTTTAATTTTTAAGCTTTTATTTTAGATTTTAAACTCATTCTCATGGTTTTTGTTCTTTTATTTTTTAACCTACTTATTATTACAACTTGATACTTAATACAACACCACATAACTTTTTACCTCCAACATTTTTCAAACACATATCTGTGTTTTTTGTTATTGTTGTTGATGTTTTGTTGTTGTTGTTGTTGTTTTGATTTCATTTGTTTTTTACTCTGTTTTTTCTTCTTTCCTTTATTATTTTTTCTTTTAAATATACATATAGATATAAGCTTCAAGTTAATCCTTCATATCCTATTCAATACTACCCCTATATATAAACCAGTTATAATTTCCCTATAACTCTGGAAAGTGGAGTCCTCTAACAATAATAACAAGTACACCCAGGAAGAACTGAAATACTTTCATTGCCCACAATGATGATTCGTACTTATATTCTCATCCTATTCTTCTGCCAGTGTTGCTGTGTAATTGTTTTTACCTTTATACTATATAAGTACTGTTCTTGGGGGTCATTTGGTTTGGCTTTAGCTTTTTGATTTCATCATTTTTCTTTTACTTTCTTTTTTTAAGATTTTATTTATTTATTTGACAGAGATAGAGAGCCTGTTGAGCAGAAAGCCCTACGTGGGCCTAGATCCCAGGACCCTGAGATCATGACTGAACTGAAGGCAGAGACATTAACCCACTGAGCCACCCAGGCACCCAATTGTCATTTACTTTCTATGGTCTTTTTCTTCACTCTTTTTTGGTTTTATACCATATAAATCTTACCATTGGGGCTCGTTTTAGCCAGGTCTTTTCTTGCTTCTTTTCTCTTTTTCTCTCTCTTTCTTCTTTCTTCTTCCTTTTTGGTGGTGACTTTTGATTTCACTGAAATCTTCCAATGAGGAACTCACGTGGAGCATGGTTGATATATTCAGCTCTACATACCCTCAATCAACCCACACTAAAATGACACAGAGGAGGAACAACCAACAGAAGAAAAACTCAGAGATTGCAATCCCTGTCACAGAACTATTGTATATGAACACACACAATAAGACAGAAATGGAATTCAGGGTAGCAATCATCCACAATGGCTAAGTTGGAAAAGAACATTAGTGACAAGATTGAACCTATAAGGGCAGAACTGAAAGCCAAACTGGCAGATGTTAAAAAGACTATTAATGAGATACAATCTAATTTAATTACACTAACAGCTAGGGTAGGTGAAGCTGAAGATTTCATTAGAGATATAGAAGACAGATGAATTGAGAAGGAGGAGAAAGAGAAGTCTTGGGACTAACAGCTAAAATCGCATGAAAATAGAATTAGGGAAACAAATGATGCCATGAAACATTCTCATATCAGAATAATTGGAATCCCTGAGGGAGTTGAGAGAGAGAGATAGGCCTAGAAGATATTGTTGAACAAATAATGGATGAAAATTTCCCTAATCTGAGGAATGAAATAAGTGTTCATGTATTAGAGACAGAGAGGACACCCCCCCAAGATCAATGAGGCTAGAAATATCTCCAGGCACATAAGTATGAAATTCATGAATCACAAATTCAAAGAATATGACTTTAGGGCAGTTAAGGGGACGTGATTCCTTATGTAGAGAGGGAGGACTCTCAGATTAACGTCAGACCTATCCAGAGAAACCTGGCAAACTAGAAAGGGCTGGCAAGATATATTCAGGAAATTAAATGAAAAAAAATGCAACCAAGCATAATGTACCCAGCAAGGTTGACTTTCAAAATGGAAGGAGAGATAAAGAGCTTCCAGGACCACTAAGGTATAAAAAATTACACAACCACCAAGCCAGCACTACAAGAAATATTAAGGGGGCATTTATAAAACAGAAATAAACAAAAGAGTGACACAGAACAGAAATTTACAGAGGAAATCTATAGAAACATGAACTTCACAGGCAACATGATGTCAATAAAAACATGACTATCAGTATTCACTCTCAATGTGAATGGCCTAAATGCTCCAATAAAAAGGCACAGGATTGCAGCTGGATAAAACAACAGAATCTAGCCATATGCTGTTTACAAGGGACACATTTGAAATCCAAAGACACTTCCAGATTGAAAGTGAGGGGGTGGAGGAGGATGGTCTTTCATGCCAATGGACCTCAAAAGAAAGCCAGGGTAGTGATTCTCATATCAGAAAAATTAGATTTTAATCTAAAGACTGTAGTCAGAGACACATAAGGACACTGCATCATTGTCAAAGAGTCTATACACCAAGAAGATCTAACAATTGTAAATATTTATGCCCCCAACGTGGGAGCAGCCAAAAACATAAACCAACTGTTAAACAAAATAAAGTCATATTGATACAAATACATTAATTGTAGATCTTAAGACACCACTCTCAGCAATAAACAGTTCTTCTAAACAGAAAATCAACAAAGTAGCAAAAGCTTTGAATGAAACATTGGACCACATGGATCTCATAGATATATTCAGAACATTCCACCCTAAAACAGCAGAATACTCATTCTTCTAGAGTGCACATAGAACTTTCTCCAGAATAGACCACATACTAGGTCACATGTCAGGGCTCAAACGATACCAGAAGTTTGAGATTATTCCCTGCATATTCTCTGACCACAATGTTGTGAAACTGGAACTCAACCACAACAAAAAGTTCAGAAGAAAATCAAACACTTTGGAAGCTAAAGACTATCCTGCTCAAGAATCTTTTGGATCAACCGAGAAATCAAAGAAGAAGTTAAACACTTCATGGAAACCAATGAGAATGAAGATATATCAATCCAAAATCTATGATATATGGCTAAGAATACACTAACTCTCTTTACAATTTAATGAACTGGAAAATCAACAACAAATTAAGCCAACCCCACACACAGGACAGGAAACAATTAAGATTAGAGCAGAGATCAAAGAATTAGAAACTAGAGATACAGTAGAACACATCAATGAAATTAGAAGCTGTTTCTTTGAAACAATTAAAAAGATTGATAAACCGTTGGCCAAACTAATACAAAAGAAAAGGGAGAAGAACCAAATTAATAAAATTATGAATGAAAGGGAAGAGATCACAACTAACACCAAGGAAATAGAAACAATCATCAAATATTACTATCAACAGTTATATGCCAATAAGTTAAAAATCTAGAAGATATGAATGCATTCCTGGAAACCCATAAACTTCCAAGACTGAAACAGGAAGACAATCTGAATAGACAATATCTAGTAATGAGATTGAAGAAGTGATCAAAAACCTCCCAAAAAGAAGAGTTCAGGACCTGCCAGATTCCCTGGGGAATTCTACCAAACATTCAAAGAAGAAATAATATCTATTTTCCTGAAACTGTTTTAAAAAATAGAAACAGAAGAAAAATTGCAGACTCCTTCTATGAGGCCAGCATTACTTTAATCCCCAAGCCAGACAAGGACCCCATCACAAAGGACAACTTCAGACCAATATCTCTGATGAATATGGATGCCAAGATTTTTAACAAGATCCTTGCTAATAGGATCCAACAATACATTAAAAAGATTATCCATGGGGGAATAAGATGGCGGAAGGCCAGGTGAACGCATTTCGGGGAGTTCCCTGAAGTGCACTCAATTCCAGCAAAAAAAAATACTACAGGACCACTGTGAGCACCCAAGAAATCAGCCTGAAATGTGATATTTTGTGCTTCTGGATCACCATGGGAGACAAAGACCATTGGCAAAAAGGTAGAAACAAGTGAGAGCGACCGGAAGCTTGCCCCCAGAGACAGGGGAGTGGGGGAGGAAGCCCGCAGAGCTGAACCATTGAAAGCAAATACACCAACACGAAAGAGCTCTGTGAGTGAGGAAAAAACAGCAGATTACAGTCTGAATCGGGGCGAGACAGAAACGGGAGCACAGCGGAGCCCGCGGCAAGGCAAGGAGACTTTTTTTCGCCACCTCTGCCGCAACTGGAGCGGGGAGACGGGGACCCGCAGGGACAGAGAGTGCCCTGTGAGGTGCAAAATCAGTTTTTCCTCCGAGACAGCAGGGAGATGGGAATCTGTAGGGAGAGGAAGTGCCCTGCAGCTCCAGGGAACTTAGAGGGGCTGGTGTGCAGAGTCTATCCCCCCACTGCTTAAGCCAGAGAAGCAGGGTTTCATGGCACGGGGGATCTCAGCGAGAGCGGCGGGCATGGATTCAATTTTTCAGCCGCTGCCTTTCTCTCCCGCTTCTCTCCACCCCGTGGGCCGGGCGCGGACCCCCCAGGAAAGGCTATTTTATAGACTTGCGTGGGACCAGAGAGACCTCGGGTCCCAGGGCACAGACAAGTTTGCGCGATCCAAAAGGAGTTGTGGTTTTGAGGTGCAGGAGTGAAGCGACAAGTGGGGGGAGTGGGCAGAGATCAATCCAGCCTCTGCACATGCCAGGCTGTGACAGGCTGCCAACCAGGAGGTGGGAAAGAGCCCCTCTCTGTGTAAAGGCTCTCTCTGGGAAGGAGGTCTAGGGGCAGACATCTTGCTTCCACCTGACTTCCTCAGCAGCTGAAAAAGGTCTTAAAAGAACAACACTCTGCCACCAGAGAATCATAACCTGATAACCTGGTTACCATGGAGACCAGCCTCTAGCAAGGGGGCAGAGAGACGCAGCCCAGGTAGAAGAACTGCGCTGAAGGCCCCACCCCCAGAAAGCAAGCCAGAAGCTCAGGAGAACAACACTCAAACTGCAAAACCCCATATCGGGGGAAAGGTGATTTATTGAACTCCTGGCACTGACTAAAAGTACCAAAAGCCCTACAACTTATTGATAGTATTCCACCTTATTTACTTTTTTAAACTTTTTTCTATTTTTACTTTTAAAGCTTCCATTTTAAGCTTAAAAATACATTCTCACGGTTTTTCTTCTTTCAATTTTTAACCCCATTTTTATCACAATGTGATACTCAATACAACACCCCATAACATTTTTATTACCTTGAAATTTTTTCAAACACACTCCTATATTTTCTGCTCTTGTTGTTGCCTCTTGTTTCCCTGTTTGCTTTCTCTGTTTTTCCCTTTCTTCTCCCCTCTTTCCTTTATTCTCTCTTTTATGTGTACATGTAGTTATAAGCCTCAAGTCAATCCCATATCCCTATTCAATACTACCCCTATATACAACCAGTTCTAATCTCTTTATCACTTTTGAAAGTGAGCTCCTCCAACAAGACAAACTCGGGAGCGTCTGAAACACATTCCTTGCCCACAAGGAGTGTCTGCCCTCACCTTCCCATTATAGTTTGTCAGTGTGTCTGTGTAATTGTCTTTGCATTTGTATTATATAAATACTGGTCTTGGGGGTCATATAGGTTGGGCTTCACTTTTTGATCTCTTTATTCACCCTTGATAACCCTTTTCTTTACCCTGTAACAGTGTTGTACCATATAAATCCTACCACTGGGCCCGACTCTGGCAGGGGTTTCTTTTCTTCCTTCCCCTCTTCTGTTTTCTTTATTCTTTCTCCTCCCTTTTCGGTGGTGAATTCTGGTTGCTCCAAAACCTTCCAATGACCACTCCACCTAGATAGTGGTTGTTATATTTAGCCATACAGCCCTTCAACCACTCCTCGCCACAATGACTCGGAGAAGGAACATCCAACAGAAGAAGAACCCCGAGACTGCAATCTCCGTCACAGAATTACTGGAAATGAACATAAACAATATGACAGAAATGGAATTCAGGGCAGCAATCGTCCAAGCAATGGCTAATTTAGAAAAGAACATTAGTCTCAAAGTGGAAGCCATAGTAACAGAAGTGAAAGCTGAGGTTAGAAAGGCTATAGATGATTTGCAATCTAATTTAAATATGCTAACAGCCAGAGTAAGTGAAGCTGAAGATCGTATCAGTGATTTAGAAGACACACAGAATAAGAAGGAGGAGCAAGAGAAGTCTTGGAGCAAACAGCTAAAATCCCAGGAAAACAAAATAAGGGAAATAAATAATGCCATGAAACGCTCCAATATCAGAATTATTGGAATCCCCAAAGGAGAGAAGCCTAGAAAATATTGTTGAACAAATCATGGATGAAAATTTCCCAAATCTAGGGAATGAAACAAATGTTCATGTCCTAGAAGCAGAGAGGACACCCCCCAAGATCAATGAGGCCAGAAAAACCTCCAGGCACATAATAGTAAAATTCTCAAATCATAAAACGAAAGAATATGTCTTAAGGGCAGCTAGGAGAAAGCGATCCCTTACCTATAGAGGGAGGACCATCAGAATAACGTCAGACCTTTCCATAGAAAGCTGGAAAGCCAGAAAGGTTTGGCAAGACATATTCAGGAAGTTACATGACAAAAATATGCAACCAAGGATAATGTACCCAGCAAGGTTGACTTTCAAGATGGAAGGAGAAATAAAGAGCTTCCAAGAGTGCCAAGGTCTAAAAGATTATGCAACCACTAAGCCAGCACTACAAGAAATGCTAAGTGGGGTTCTATAGAGGAGAAACGAACCCAAGAGCGACACAAAACAGAAATTTACAGAGGTAATCTATAGAAACATGAACTCCATAGGCAACATGATGTCAATACAAACATATCTATCAATAATCACTCTCAATGTGAATGGCCTGAATGCTCCAATAAAAAGACACAGCATTGCAGACTGGATACAACGACAAGACCCATCCATATGCTGTTTACAAGAGACTCATCTGGAATCTAAAGACACTTCCAGATTGAAAGTGAGGGGATGGAAGACCATCTATCATGCCAATGGACCCCAAAAGAAAGCCGGGGTAGCAATTTTCATATCAGACAAATTGGATTTTAGGCTAAAGACTATAGTCAGAGACACAGAAGGGCACTAAATCATTCTTAAAGGGTCTATACATCAAGAAGA
Source organism: Spilogale gracilis (assembly GCA_004023965.1). Taxonomy (NCBI): domain Eukaryota; kingdom Metazoa; phylum Chordata; class Mammalia; order Carnivora; family Mephitidae; genus Spilogale; species Spilogale gracilis. Next base: position 28,877 of record PITA01001630.1, on the reverse strand, counting down.
TCTAACAATTGTAAATATTTATGCCCCAACATGGGAGCAGCCAACTACATAAGCCAACTGTTAAACAACATAAAGAATCATATTGATGCAAATACATTAATTGTAGGTGATCTTAACACAACACTCTCAGCAATGGACAGATCATCTAAACAGAAAATCAACAAAGAATCAAGAGCCTTGAATGACACATTGGTTCCAATGGACCTCATAGATATACTCAGAACATTTCACCCTAAAACAGCAGAATACTCATTCTTTTCGAGTGCACATGGAACTTTCTCCAGAATAGACCATATACTAGGTCACAAATCAGGGCTCAACCGATACCAGAAGATTGAAATTATTCTCTTCATACTCTCTGACCACAATGCCATGAAACAGGAACTCAACCACCATAGAAAGTTCAGGAGAAAATGAAACACTTGGAAGCTAAAGATGATCCTGTGCATGAGTATGTGGATCAACCAAGAAATCAAAGAAGAACTGAAACACTTCATGGAAAACAATGAGAATGATGATACATCGATCCAAAACCTATGGGAAACAGCAAAGGCAGTCCTAAGGGGGATATCCATAGCCATCCAAGTCTCACTCAAAAAAGTTGAAATATCCCGAATACACCAATTCTCATTACACCTTAAAGAACTGGAAAATCAACAAAAAATTAAACCAACCCCCCACACAAGGCGGGAAATAATAAGGATTAGAGCAGAGATGAATTAATCAGAAACTAGAGATACAGTAGAATGCATCAACGAAACTAGAACCTGGTTCTTTGAAAGAATCAATAAGATCGATAAACCATTGGCCAAACTAATCCAAAAGCAAAAGGAGAAGACCCAAATTAATAAACTCATGAATGAAAGGGGTTAGATCACGACTAACACCGAGGAAATAGAAACAATCATCAAAAATTACTATCAATAATTATATGCCAATATGTTTAACAACCTAGAAGAGATGGATACCTTCCTAGAAACCCATAAACTACCAAGACTGAAACAGGAAGTCATTGACAATCTGAATAGACGTATATCTAGTAATGAGATTGAAGCAGAGATCAAAAACCTCCCCAAAAACGAGAGTCCAGGCCCAGATGGATTCCCTGGGGAATTCTACCAAACTTTCAAAGAAAAAATAACACCTATTCTCCTGAAGCTCTTTCAAAAATTGAAACGGAAGGAAAACTTCCAGACTCTTTCTATGAAGCCAGCATCACTCTAATCCCCAAACCAGACAAAGACCCCATCAAAAAGGAGAACTTTAGACCAATATCGCTGATGAATATGGATGCCAAGATTCTCAACAAGATCCTTGCTAACAGGATCCAACAATACATTAAAAAGATTATCCACCATGACCAGGTGGGTTTTATCCCAAAGATGCAAGGTGGTTCAACACTCGCACGACAATCAACGTGATAGAACAAATCAATAAGAGAAGAGAGAAAAACCACATGGTACTCTGAATTGATGCATACAAGGCATTCGACAAAATACAACATCAGTTCCTGATCAAAACTCTTCAAAGTATACCGATAGAGGGAACATTTATCAACCTCATAAAATCTATCTATGAAAAACCCACAGCAAATATCATCCTCAATGGGGAAAAAGTGACAGACTTTCCTCTGAGATCAGGAACAAGGCAAGGATGCCCACTCTCACCACTACTGTTCAACATAGTGATAGAAGTCCTAGCAACAGCAATCAGGCAACAGAAAGAAATAAAAGGTATCCAGCTTGGCAAAGAGGAAGTCAAACTCTCGCTCTTTGCAGAGGACATGATACTCTATGTGGAAAACGCAAAAGACTCTACCCCCAAACTTCGAGAACTCATACAACAATTCAGTAATGTGGCAGGATACAAAATCAATGCACAGAAATGAGTTGCGTTCTTATACACTAACAACAAAAAAATAAAAGGGAAATTAGAGAATCGATTCCGTTTACTATAGCAATAAAAACTATAAGATACTTAGGAATAAACCTAACCAAAGAAGTCAAGGATCTGTACTCGAGGAACTACAGAACTCTCATGAATGAAATTGAAGAAGACACAAAAAGATGGAAGAGCATTCCATGCTCATGGATCGGAAGAATAAACATTGTGAAAATGTTTATACTGCCCAGAGCAATCTATACTTTCAATGCCATTCTGATCAAAATTCTACCAACATTCTTTAAAACGTTGGTTCAAACAATCCTAAAATTTATATGGACCCAAAAAAGACCCTGAATCGCTAAGGAATTGCTGAAGAAGAAAAGCAAAGCTAGGGGCGTCTCATTACCTGACTTCAGGCTTTATTACAAAGCTGTGATTACCAGACAGCATGGTACTGGCACAAAAACAGAAATAGACCAATGGAACAGAGTGGAGAGCCCACATATGGACCCACAAATCTATGGGCAAATCTTCTTTGACAAAAGAGGAAAAATATCCAGTGGAAAAAAGACAGTCTCTTCAATAAATGGTGCTGTGAAAGTTGGACAGCTACGTGTAAAAGAATGAAACTAGACCATTCTCTTACACCACACACAAAGGCAAACTCGAAATAGATGAAAGACCTCAAAGTGAGGCAGGAACCATCAAAATCCTGGAAGAGAACATAGACAGTAAGCTCTTTGACATTGGCCACAGCATCTTCTTTCAAGACATGTCTCCAAAGGCAAAGGAGACAAAAGCGAAAATGAACTTCTGGGACTTCATTAAAATAAAAAGATTCTGTACAGCAAAGGAAACAGTCAAGAAAACAAAGAGGCATCCCACAGAATGGGAGAAGATATTTGCAAATGACACTACAGACAAAGGGCTGGTATCCAAGATCTATAAAGAACTACTCAAACTCAACACCCAAAAAGAAGATGAACACATCAAAAAATGGGCAAGAGACATGAAGAGGCATTTCTCCACAGAAGATACACAAATGGCTAACAGACACATGAAAAAATATTCAGCGTCACTAGCTATCAGGGAAATTGAAATTAAAACCACACTGAGATACCACCTTACACCAGTCAGAATGGCCAAAATTAACAAGACAGGAAATAACAAGTGTTGGAGAGGCTGCAGAGAAAGGGGAACCCTTTTACACTGTTGGTGTGAATGTAAACTCGTGCAGCTGCTTTGGAAAACAGTGTGGAGATTCCTTAAAAAATTGAAAATAGAGATACCCTATGACCCTGCAATTGCACTACTGGGCATTTACCCCAAAGATACGGATGTAGTGAAAAGAAGGGCCATATGTACACCAATGTTCATCACAGCAATGGCCACAGTCATCAAACTGTGGAAAGAGCCAAGGTGCCCATCAACAGATGAATGGATAAAGAAGATGTGGTACATATATACAATGGAATACTATGCCTCCATCAGAAAGGATGAATATCCAACTTTTGTAGCAACATGGACTGGACTGGAAGAGATTATGCTAAGTGAAATAAGCCAAGAAGAGAAAGTCAAGTATCGCGTGGTTTCACTTACTTGTGGTGCATGAGGCGGTAACCTGGATGACAGTGGGAGAAGGAAAGTAAATGGGAACTAGGGTAATCCAGGGAGAGAAACGTAACAACAAAGACTTTGGACACAGAAACAAACTGAGTGACTTGGAGGGAGGGGGATGGAGGGATGGGAGACTTTGTTGGTGGGTACTGGGGACACCTAAAGCATGGAGCACTGGGTGTGGGGAATGGGGAATGAATCTTGGAACACTGGGGAAAAAATTAAGTAACAACAACAAAAAAAGATTATCCACCATGAACAAGTGGGATTTATGTCTGGGATGCACGTGTGGTTCAACATTCCCAAATCAATCAACTTAATAGAACAAATCAATAATGAAGAGAAAAGAACCACATAGTCCTCTTGATTGATGCAGAAAAGAGCATTTGACAAAACACAACAACTGTTCCTAATTTAAACTTCAAATTATAGGGGTAGAGGAAACATTCCTCAACCTCCTTAAATTGATATGAAAAACCTACATCAAATATCATTCTCAATGGGGAAAACTGACAGCCTTCCCACTGACATCAGGAACAAGACAAGGATGCCCACTCTCACCACTACCGTTCAACATAGTGTTAGAAGTCCTAGAAACAGCAATCCGACAACAAAAAGAAATAAAAGGCACTCAAGTTGGCAAAGTAGAAGTCAAACTCTCTCTCTTTGCAGATGTCAAGATACCCTATTTGGAAAATCCAAAGATTTCCCCCCAAACTACTAGAACTCATACAACAATTCAGTAATGTAGCAAGATACAAAATCAATGCACAGAAATCAGTTTCATTCTTACACATTAACAATGAAAATATAGACAAGGAAATCAGAGATTTGATTCCATTTACTATGGCACCAAAAACCATAAGATATGAGGGAATAAATCTAACCAATGAAGTTAAGGATCTGTACTCGAGAAACTATAGAACACATGAAAGAAATTGAAGAAGACCCAAAAAGATGGAAGAGTATTCCATGCTCATGGATCAGAAGAATAAACATTGTTAAAATGTCTATACTACCCAGAGCAATCTATACTTTCAATGTCATCCTGATCAAAGTTCCACCAACATTTTTCAAAGTGTTGGAACAAACAATCCTAAAATTTATATGGAACCAAAGAAGACCCCGATATGCCAAGGAATTGTTGAAGAAGAAAAACAAAGCTGGGGGCATCACGTTACCTGACTTCAGGCTTTAACACAAAGCTGTGATCAACCAGACAGCATGGTACTGGCAGAAAAACAAACAGAACAATGGAACAGAGTAGAGAATCCAGATATGGACCCACAAATTTATGGTCAAATCATCTTCGACAAAGCAGGAAAAAAATATCCAGTGGAGAAAAGGCAGTCTCTTCAATAAATGGTGCTGGGAAAATTGGACAGCTATTAATAGAAGAATGAAACTAGAGCATTCTCTTATGCCACACACAAAGATAAACTAGAAATGGATGAAAGACCTCAATGTGAGGCAGGATTCCATCAAAATCCTAGAGGAGAACATGGGCAGTAAGCTCTTTGACATTGGCCACAGCAACTTTTTTCAAGACACATCTCCAAAGGTAAAGGAAGCAAAAGCGAAAATGAACTTTTGGGATTTCATCAAAATAAAAAGCTTCTGCACAGCAAAAAAAAAAAAAAAAAGTCAACAATACAAAGAGGCAACCTACGGAATGGGAGAAGATATTTTCAAATGTCACTACAGACAAAGGGCTGATATCCAAGATCTATAAAGAATCCACAAACTCAACATCCACAAAGAAGATGATCACAACAAAAAATCAGCAGGAGGCACTTCTCCGTAGAAGAGATACAAATGGCTAACAGACACATGAAAAAATGTTCATCATCACTAGCTATCAGGGAAATTCAAATCACAAAACCACACTGAGTTACCACCTTACACCAGTCAGAATGGCCAAAATTAACAAGACAGGAAACAAGTGTTTCAGAGGCTGTGGAGAAAGGGGAACCCTCTTACACTTCAGTGGGAATGTAAGTTGGTACAGCCACTTTGGAAAAACAGTGTGGAGATCCCTTTAAAAACTAAAAGTAGAGCTACCATATGACCTTGCAATTGCACTACTGGGTATTTACCCCAAAGACACAGAGGTAGTGAAAAGAAGGGCCATATGTACCCCAAAGTTCAGTGCAGCAATGGCACAATTGCCAAACTGTGGAGAGAGCCAAGGTGCCTTAACAGATGAATGGATAAAGAAGATATGGTACATATAATACAATGGAATATTACACCTCCATCAGAAAAGATGAATACCCAACTTTTTTTCACTTATTTTCATTTTATTTTATTTTTATGCTTGCAGGCATGAATAGAGTAAAAATTTAATTAGTTTTTTATTTTTACTTTAAATTTATTTTATTTTTTCAGTGTTCCAAGATTCATTGCCCATGTTGCTAGGACTTCTAACACTATGTTGAACAGTAGTGGTGAGAGTGGGCATCCTTGTCTTGTTCCTGATCTCAGAGGGAATACTGTCAGTTTTTACCCATTAACAATGATATTTGCTGTGGGTTTTTCATAGATAGATTTTATGAGGTTGAGGAATGTTCCCTATATCCCTATACTTTAAAGAGTTTTAATCAGTAATGGATGTTGTATGTTGTCAACTGCTTTTTCTGTATCAATTGAGGGTACCATGTGGTTCTTCTTTCTTCTTTTATTGATATGTTCTATCACCTTGATTAATTTGTGAGTGTTGAAACACCCTTGCATCCCTGGGATAAATCCCACCTGTTCATAGTGGATAATCATCTTGGACAAAGCAGGAAAAATATCCAGTGGAAAAAATGATAGTCTCTTCAATAAATATTGCTGGGAAAATTGGACAGCTACGTATAGAAGAATGAAACTAGACCATTCTCTTACATCACACACAAAGAAATTTGAAATGGTTTAAAGACCTCAATGTGGGTCAGGAATCCATCAAAATCCTGGAAGAGAACATAGGCAGTAACCTCTGACATCAGGCACAACAACTTTTTTCAAGACATGTCTCCAAAGTCAAAAGAGACAAAAGCAAAAATGAACTTTTGGGACTTCATCAAAATAACATCTTCTGCACAGCAAAGGAAACAGTCAACAAAACAAAGAGGCAACACACGGAATGGAAGATGATATTTGCAAATGACACTACAGACAAAGGGCTGATATCCAAGATCTATAAAGATCTCCTCCAACTCAACACCCAAAAAGAAGATGATCACATCAATAAATGGGCAGGAGACACGAAAAGGCACTTCTCCATAGAAGACATACAAATGGCTAACAGACACATGAAAAAAATGTTCATCATCACTAGCTATCAGGGAAATTCAAATCACAAAACCACACTGAGATACTACCTTACACCAATCAGAATGGCCAAAATTAACAAGACAGGAAACAACAAGTGTTGGAGAGGCTGCGGAGTAAGGGGAACCCTCTTACACTGTTGGTCGGAATGCAAGTTGGTGCAGCCGCTTTGGAAAACAGTGTGGGGATTCCTTAAACAATTAAAAATAGAGCTACCCTATGACCCTGCAATTGCACTACTGGGTATTTACCCCAAAGATACAGATGTAGTAAAAAGAAGGGCCATATGTACCCCAATGTTCATAGCAGCAATAGCCACAATCACCAAACTGTGGAAAAAGCCAAGGTGCCTATAAATAGACAAATGGATTAAGAAGATGTGGTGCACATATACAATGGACTACTACGCCTCCATCAGAAAGGATGAATACCCAACTTTTGTAGCAACATGGACTGGAAGAGATTATGCTGAGTGAAGTAAGTCAAGTATCATATGGCTTCACTTACTTGTGGATTATAAAGACTAATATAGAGGACAGTAGGAGAAAGAAAGGAAATGGGAAGTAGGGTAAATCTGGGAGGGAGATGAAACATAAGAGACTTTGGACTCAGAAACAAACTGAGGGTCTTGGAAGGGGGATGGGTGAGCCTGGTTGTGGGTATTGAGATCATGTATTGCATGGAGCACTGGGTGTGGGGCATAAACAATGAATCTTGGACCACTGAAAAATAAATTTAAAAAAGAAAAGAAAAAAAAACAAAAACAAAACAAGCAAACAAACAACAACAACAACAAAACTCAAAAGCATAAATCCTTTGAGTACCTGAGTGGCTCAGTATGTTAAGTGTCCGACTCTTGATTTTGTCTCAGGTCATGATCTCAGGGTTGTGAGATTGAACCCCATGTTGGGCTCTGTACTGGGCACGAAGCTTGCTTAAGATTCTCTCACCTCCCCTCCCTCTTTTAAAAAATTAAAATTTGAATATATACTTACAATACAACCAAGTAATTGCACTCCTGGACATTTGTCCTAGAGAAATTAAAACATATATTCATACAAAATTTTGTACATGGCTATATTACAGAATAATTTTCAATGATCAAAATGTGGAAACAATCTAGATGTCCTTCAACACATGAATGGTTAAACAAACTGGTATATCCATACCACGGACAGTACTCAGCAATAAACAAGGAACACATTATTGGTACATGCTCCAACTTGAATGAGTCTGGAGAGAATTATGTTGAATGTAAAAAGACACTATCAAAAGACTACTTAGTAAGTGCTTCCATTTATATAACATTTTCGAAATGACATAGACTAATGATTGCCAGGAGTTAGATATGGGACGAAGAGTAGGGGAAAAGTGGATGTGGCAATAAAAGGGCAACAGTACGTGTCACAGTAATGATGGAAATTTTCTGTATTGGACGGTATCAATGCCAATATTTTCTTGATATTTTACTGTAGTTCATTGTTGTTGTTGTTGTTTTTGGAGGAGGAGGAGGAGGAGGAAACTGGGTAAAGTGTACACTAGATCTCTCTGTATTTTTTTTTTACTATTGCATGCCAATCTATAACTATCTCAAAATAAAAAAAAATCTAAAATACCATTAAGAAAGAAACCAAGAAATATAGACATTGAAAAGTTGTCAATATAGAATACTTGAAAGAGAAAAAAATATAAGTATTCTTTGGTCAACAGGTATAACATTAACATTGGACTCTGCCCCTAAATTGTCAGGCCTTGCCTTTTGATTTGGCAGAAGCCATTAGGATATCTGAGGGTTAGAGAGGGGAAAAATGTTGTTAGGTACCATCTTTTGGGCATCATTCTCTTCACCATACACAACTGTCAGGTACCTAATAGAGCCAAGCAGAAAGAGCACATTCAACATTACAACCACCATATAAGTGTACCTAAGTTGACTGCAACATAGTAATCTTAATGAGGTGCTAGAATCATGATTCTTTAGACAGAGCATGGTCAGACACATTTCTAACCATGTAGATTAGATGGTTGAGGTTAATATACTATCTGGCTGTCTTTTTAAGTAAAATGAGGCATTTAAAAGTGTCCTCACAACCTCATAGAACTTACAAGAGTAGGTAGAAGACTCTACTTCACAAAATAAAAGAAAAAAAATCCAAGCAAGTACAATCAATTTTTATCTATTTATTTAAATATTACATACACACATTACTACACCCATATACTTTACACATTCTTGAGGGAAAAAAAAGAGATTTAATAAATTCATATAATACCGATGTATACTAGTATTCTAACATGGAATACCTAGAATATATTTGTGTATTATGGAGAAAGAGAGCTGATATGGGGGAAGGAGAGAAAGGGATAGGGATGAGGCAAACAAAAAGGGAAAAAATTAAAATACCCTCCTAAATTTAGCATATAAAACATCAGTACATGTTTACATTTATTTGAAATTTTATATATGTATTTACGTATGTATAATATGTTTTTCTTAAAATAAAGTAATATATAAATTAAATATCTAATATGTTCTTTCATACTTTTGTGGATTATTTTATATTCACTGCTTTGGAGATATGGTCTAGAGGACTGTTGCTTATTGAGTGCTTATTAATAAGAGAAGTACTATGATAAGTGATTTATATAAATTATTTTATTTAATACCTACCACAACAGATGGAGGTAAATATTATTTCTCCCATTGAACATATTAGGAAGTGAAGGTATAGCAAGTTTAAGACAACTCAACAAATTTGTACAACTAGTAAGTGAATGAAATGTATCTTGGCTTGTTTCCCAAAGCAACTCACAGTCTATAGTGTGTATTCTGTTGAATTTTTGCGTATAAAAACAAGTGATATAGTGAGGCTTTTGTTTTATTTATTTGAAGATTAAGAAATACTGTTTTTATTTTTAAGGTAAAATATACTATAAATGCTAAATATACAACTCAGCCAAAAAGTTGAGCCAACTTCTGAGAACTGCTAGGATAAATTTAAGATATATTGAATTATTTTAACTTGGCTGAGGTCATTAGAATATTTGAGGGCTAGAGAGGGGAAAAATACAGTGAGGTGCCATTCTTTCTACTTGGTACAACTTTTTTTTCATGATCATGGAAAAAAGAAGATATATTGAATTCTTACCCAAGTGTCTGGTTCCTCTTGTTGAGAGTTTTTTTTGGACATGTCATCTCAGTCTTGATCTTTTCAAAAATCTAAAATACAGCATAATGTACAGTTTCAAATATATAAAAAAGGAAATATGTAATATTTTTAGTATTATTTTCTTATGCTTTCTCTAACTCCTAATTAACAGAATTGTAGGATCAATAAGCATCAACAGAGATTCCAATCCCTTCATCCCTGGTTAATGATCCCTAAACATCCTGAGCAGAGGAGTAGGAAAATAGCATGGTACCTGCCTTCCCACAGCATCTTTGATGTCAACCTGCCTCACCCATAGCTCTTGTTCTAAAAGACATTTTTGTTGGTCATGTTTTATACCACATGACCCTGTAATCGTGGCCCCAATGGATTGGGTGAAATATAGATAAGAGGCTGAAGATAAGCCAATCCATAGAAAGACAGGTGATTGTACCCCAGGTTGAAAATTAGCTGGGACAATGACAGTCTCAGCTTTAGTAATTTTACGTACTAAACACCAGCTATCACAAACTTAATATGCATTTGCTATAACTAGCGCAGAATGTAATTTTGAAAACACTGATTTTCGGATAAAAATGGAAGCTGGAGTTGAATTAAATGACAATCCAGTGTATTGCAAAGAAGTAGCCAAAATAGAACCAGACTATAGCTAATTGGTAAATGAACAATGAGACTTCTAATTATTATAATTGTTAAAAAAGCTTAATGCATTTATCTTCAAATTTTACATCTTTTATAATATATTTCAGAGGAGCAAACTGACATTTCATGTGTGTTTCAATTTAGTAATTTTAATTTCATATGAATATACATACATTTTTCCATTATCACTTGTCTCAATGTCCTATAAGCATTGAAAAATTAAAGGAAATCTAATCAGTTATATTTTCTCACATTACCTTTTTGTTTTAAGAGAACCTAACTGATCTCATAGCAAAATGCTGTTTTATGGAAAAATGAGTTGAAAATAGGAAGCAGGGATTTATCTATCTGTCCATCTCTTTTTATCTCTTTTTCTGTACACACACACACAATTTGATATTATACATAAATAATTAATATATACATAAATAGTGATTCAAAAAGGTATTGGGAGGCTAAAGCCAACAACACAAGAAACAACAGATTTTGACAAGTATGTGAAGAAAGGGACCCTCTCCCACTGTTTGTGGGAAAGCAAGTTGGTGCAGCCACTGTGGAAAAAAAGTATGGGAGTTCCTCAAAAAATTAAAAATGGAACTATCCTACAATCCAGCAATTGCACTTCTAGGACAAAAATACTAACTCAAAAGGATACACACACCCCAATGTTCATAGCAGCATTATTTACAATGCCAAATTATGGAAATAGTCTTAAGTGTCCACTAACTGATGAACAGATAAAGAAGATGTGATGATGGAATATTACTGAGCCACTGAAAAATAATGAAACATTGCCATTTGCAGTGACATAGATAAAACTAGACATTATTATGCTAAGCAAAATAAGTCAGGCAGAGAAAGACATACCATACCATTTCACACACATATGTGGAACTTAAGAAACAAAACAAATGAGCAAATGAGAAAAACAAACCAAGAAATAGACTCTTAACTATAGAGAACAAACTGATAGTTACTGGAGTGGAAGTGAGTGGGTGAGGGGATGGGTGAAATAGGTGGTGGGGATGAAGGAGTGCAGGATTTTTTAAAATTTAAATTCAATTTAGTTAACACACAATACAGCACTGCTTCCAGAAACAGAGTTCAGTGATTCATCACGCATGTATAACACTCCATGCTCATCCTAACAAGCAAGGAGTGCAGTTATTGTGGTGAGCACCAGGCATTGTGTGGAAGTGTTGAATCACTATATTGCACACCTGAAACTAATATTACACTTTGTTAACTAACTGGAATTTACATAAAAGCTTTTTAAAAAGAAGCTAAGAAAAAGCATTGTGAGACTGTATGCACATCTGGAAAATATATTAAGAAAACCAAGTACAACATACTGTTTGTCTCTCAACAGATATGCTGCCTATGCATGAAAATATAAATAATAGTAAGTTACAAGTTCTCCAAAGGCAGAAGAAACCTTATCCTATTTATTCATTTAATTATTTTTTTCCTACCATGCCTAGCACAAATGATTTTAACTTGTAAAACCAGGTTTTCAAAAACTAATATTTTATAAGGAAGGTATGTTGTAGAATAAATTTTTAAATCATATTTCTATCACTCTAATGTCCACAGAATCCAACATTGATGTGTTTTATTTCTTAGAGTTAAGGTACTGTGCTAAATTGTTAGATTTGCCTTTCAAAGAAAGTATGTCTAGCTCTGAGGACATTTTCTGTAATTTTTATGAAGCACAATTACTAGCCAAAGATACAGTTTTCTAGCAAAAAAAAATCAGTTGGATTATGAGAATTATTTTCAACCTGCACAAGAATTAAGGTATTATGGTGACCACGTGGAGAAACCATGGGTATAAAAATTATATTCATACCCCAGAAATAGTCTTTGGAGTTTGTTACATGAGAATTTCTCAAAGTATTAGAGCCCAGTGGAAGGCCCAACTAATACATCAACTACATAATTTGATACAATTGGGTGTATTGAGCAAAAAATGTTAATCAAAAATCGGTGTGCCCAGGAAAGGTCTTACCTAGGCTTATCACTAGGTATTGACCATATTCAGTTGTTATATTATCATTACTCCAGAAGCTCCAAGGTCAACTATTCTGGATCCAGTTTTCACAGCAACAGATTTTAAGTTATTGTCCTTACCAAAGGATCCAAAGGGATACTGTATTTTGGCCAGATTTTCCAATTTGAGTAGCTTAATTCATAAATTTCCAAATTTTCAATTCTCTTTGAGTTTAAGAGAAACCTTTAATAACGGTGAATTATAATAATAGCTGTCACATCATTTATCATAGTTTATTATGAACTATGTACATATAGTCTTCACAACAATCTTGAAGGATGAATATTTTTGTCTATACAGATGAATTGACAGAATAAGAGATAAAGTTAGACTTCCAGTGTCAAGGATGAACCAAAAATTCAGTTTTATCCCAAACTACTCAACTGTATACATATAGCCTAGACTGCCATGGAAAAGTACCATAGACTTGATGGATTAAAAAACATAATTTTTTTTCTCACATTCTGGAGGCTACGATCTCAGATTAGAGTGCCAGCATGGTCAAGTTATGGGGGGTCTCCACCATCATAACTTCATCTATACCTGGTTCCCTTCCAAAGACCACACCTCCTAATGCCATCATACTGAGAGTTAGGACTTCACAATATGGATTTTTGGGAAACACATTCAGTTCACAACACACACCAAAAAGAACACTCAAGATTTTCTATGCAAGATTTCTAAGATATATTATAAACATTCATTTGTGAGATGCTTTACAAAAAATATATATGTGTGTGTTTTGCAATGAAATACATTTAGTGAATAGGTATATGTTACATTCACTTCGGAGAAATTCACAATGCACTATCTGAGTGAAGTCCCTGACAAGTCCTGTGGAATACTTTAAAGTTCTCCAAACTTAGTTTTCTATTAAGCACATGTCCCACAGGACATACTTTGAAAAATCTTAGTTTCTGTCAGTCATGCTCTGCTCTTACGATATACTACCTGGATGGCATTATAACTATAGGTTTGGGGAATTTGAGTAAACTATATCATGTAACAATGCTAGTAGGTGTGAACACAAAAAAGAAAGCTTAACTGCATGGCATTTATGGTTCTATCAGTGGATGGGAAAAAGCTAAAGTGGGTATTAGGAACAGTATAAGACCATAGTATGTATTACACTTAAAACTTATGTGCTTAATATTCAACATCTCCCATAGATGAATAATAATGATGGTGGTGATGATAGTTATTATTATTATTATTATTATTATTATTACATGAGGAACAAAGACAAATTTATTGAAATACTGCTCCCTCATTATATTAATCAGGATTCTCTAGAGAAATTTAGATAGATGGTAGATTCATAGATGATAGATGATAGATAGATGATAGTTAGATAATAAATGGAAAAAAAGAAAGAAAGAAAAATGTTTATTATGAGGAGTTAGTTCACATGATTATGAAGTCTTGAGAAGTACAGGACTTCTCAGCTGGAAACCCAGGAAAGCCGGCAGTATAATTATAGTCTGATTTCAAAACCCTGAGAACCAGGGGAGCTGATGGTATAAATCCTAGTCCAAGGTTTGGAAAAGACTGATACCCCAATTCAAACAGGCAGGAAGGAAGGGATATAATTGTCCTTTCCCTCACCTTTTTTGCTCCATTCATGCCCTCAAAGGATTGGGTGGTGGGTATCCTACCCACATAGGGAAGGTAATTTGCTCCACTTAGTCTACTTGATTCAAATGCTAATTTCTTTAAGAAAAACCCTAAGAGGTACACTCAGAAATAATTCCTAAGCAGACATGTGGGCATACTATGATCCAGTTGACACATCACATTAGTAACCATCACAATCATCATAGGTGGCATTTAAAATTCTAGAAAATGTTACTATACATCATTGACATAACCCTGTTCTTGTATGGAAGCACATGACAATTTTATGTCTGTGGCTAAAGAAATTTGTTGAAGGTACTCACTATTTAAAACAAACATACATGTAAAAGTCAATTGCAAGAGATTCATTTGACTAAAGCTTCCACACAAAGTTTCAGAGTAGAAGTGACGGGTTAAAAAAAAAGACATCCTAAAGTCTTCAAAGTGTGAAATAAATTTCCAAAAACCCATTTTTAAATGTCATGACAGACCTAGAAACAATTAAGTGAGTATAACCAATTAAAACCAAGTTACTAAATCAATAGTGCAATTTAGCCCAAACTAAAACACACTCTAACAGACCTGAAATACTTAGGTTTGACAAGCTGAGTACTGGATCTCAATTAAATAATATGATGCTATTGACCAGGAAACATGTAAAAAAATCTTTATTCTTAGATTTGAGATTAATAATAAAGTACAACAGAATGTTCTCAAGAACATATGAAATATTCCAATATTCTGAATAATCCAAAGTGTTAGCTGTATTTGTATTATACACAGGCTAACTAGCCACATTCCGTAAGTTAAGGAAGAAACACTATTAAGATGGTACTTATATTTAAGATAGAGATCCAAACTAGTTTTAAATGACTTGTTAGTATAAACTCTTTTATGTTAATGCTTTTTACATGTCCAATTTCTATTGGTCTATCAAATTATCCCTGGTGAAAAACTGCTGAAAGAACTTGTGAGCTGGGCATATGAGATCCTCTATGGAATTGAGGAGGTAGCATAAGATCCTGAAATATGGAGTATGGAGAATTCATTTCCAGAAAAGAGTTGGGTGAAGTATGGATAATGCACACTTCAGCTGATGGACCCAAATAATCAACTTATGATGCAGGCATGGTAATTAATGATATAGTTCAGCTGGCAAACTGATTGAGTTTATGTGGCTAGATGAATATAGATCCTGGGAGATTTGGAAGAACTTGATAGAATGATTTAGACAATAGCAGCAATGTATCTGACTGTGATTGAGTGAAAATATCAATTTTAAAAGAGTCACAAATTTATTAATAATTCTCTTTTCTTCTCTATACATGAGTAAAGCACATATTCATGACCCAGCTTATGTGCTGTTGAGTTTGTAGTTGTATTTAGGAAGGAAGGTAATCACCTAAATGATGTGATTTCATTTTCTTCTTTCATCAACTCACCAAAATTTCATGTTCTTTTAACAAGGAAACAACCTAATTCAACAACTAGAAAAAAATCTTAATTAACACAGAGATAAAAATTATTACTATTAAAAATTTATTGGAGTAACTGAAAAAAAGGTATGAAAATGGTAAGGAAGATACATTAGGATAAAATGAATCTGACCTATCAAGGAGTCTGCTTATGTTGATAATGGGGTGATATTGATAATGATGTCTCTCTGGTTCAGCAACATTCAGAAGCATCTTTTGAATAATGAAAGAATAACCAAATCCTAATCAATGCAGTGGGACTTCTAGTTACATTGAGTTTGTTTAAACATTAATGATTCAGAGGTGACATAAGCCAAATGATGGAATAGGAAGTTCCAGGTCTTCATTACCCCATGGAAACATCAAAACAAAAACAACAACAACAACAACAACAACAACAACAACAAACTAAAGGCTGGCTAAAGTAAATGTATAAGCTTTGGAAAATAATCAAAGGTTTAAAGTAACCAAGCAAATGCTCAATCAAGAAAAAGCAGAATTCAAATGGTAGGAAGTTTCCTCATGCTTTTATTTACCATTAACCCACCCTTTCCCTGGTGCTTTATGGTCTTGCTTTGGAGGAAGCAGCTGCCCACTTTCCAATTTCCTCTAGAACCAGAAGAATCAGAGCAGTGTTCTGACTCACTGTGAGTTTGCCTGAGTAACTGGTCTCTGTTTCACCTAGCTTTGAGCTCAGGAAGGGAAAATTACTGGGTGGTATTCATGAAAGTTGCTGGGAAGCTAAGGCCCAAAGATGCCTGGAGAAAGAGATTTTGGGTGAAGAGATTTAATTAACCATCTAAGGCAGCATCCCAGTTCTCATTTCTCATCTTTAAACTGAAGGAATCAAAGATCTTGTTTACAAAATTCTAATGTGTCTTGGTTGCTTAAAGCACTGGTCTCTGTTTCATCTAACTTGGATCTTTGGCTGGGAAAAGTGTTGGAAACATGATGCACTGCTTGCAAAAGCTGAAGGAGGACTACAGAACTGCAGGAGCCTGGAGCAAGAGATGATGGGTGGAGACATTCAATAGGCCATGTGAGACTTCAAGGAGAGACTAATAATGGCATGCTTTGGGAAATTAAGAACATTCAAAAGCAGCCCTGTATATGGGAGAATTGAAAAACCCACACATAAGCCCAGACAAGATACATTCTACACAAAGGCCTGAGAAGAATTTAACCCTTCATTTAGGGCTGATCTTAAGGATCAAAGCACATTCAGCTAAGTAAAGGTCTTCCAGAGAAAAAGTGTTTATGTTTTTATGCAGTCCAATTTCTTTCTTTTTCTTTTGTTATTAGTGCTTTTGGTGCCACATCCCAGAACTCAACAACAAAATATCAATAGTACAGTTTTATAAAGTTTATTATATATTACAAAAACTAGAACAATATGTTAAGTCCTTTATTTGGGAATCACTTGAATAAAATATATATGACCATATAATGGAAAAGTATGAACTTATTTAAAATTAGATTGTAGATATATGTTTATTGACATAGAAAATGTCCATTACTTTTTGAGTACCAAAAATATATGAAAATAGTAAATGTAGTATTACTCATAAATAAATATTATTTGTGTATAGGTAAATAAGTTGATAGACACAGAGAGAACATTCATGAAAGGGTAGATACAAAACAGTTAACATTATTTCTAGGAGTTAGACTTCAAAGTAAATTTTACTTTAATAATTATACTTTCTCTACATCAAAATGTTTATGATAAGAATATATTACTTATATAAACAGAGAACATATAAATCTCTTGTCATTCTGGAAAATATAATGGAAGTTACTTTTTAAAAACAATGTCTTGAAATTAATAAGAAGAAATACATTATTTCTTCTTCCAGTTAATTAAATACCACCAAAGCATAATTAATTATTTAGAAAAAAACAGATTAACAAGAATTTCTGAGTTCTCTACCATTTATTTTCTGTCAGTAACAAGATTTTTTATTTCTAACATTAATAAACAATTTTCAAAATATGCAAAGTATGTGTATTCTAATTAACTTGCTTTTCATGATGTGTGTGTATCTGTATATAATTTTAGTTTCAAATAATATTCTCTTATATTCACTATTCATATACAGAAGGCAGATGGTTGTCAAAGAGACAAGATAAGAAAAGATTTGTTTGTCTGCCTTCCAGAAGTGAAGATTTCTAATTAATTTTGCTTTCACTTTACAGATGTCACTTGAGGTAAGCTATCAACTTTCTAACTTGCAGGCAAGCTGATGAAATTTCAACCAACATTTCTAATTCCTTTTGGCATTCTCACAGGTTGCTTGATGTTAGAAATAAGGAGGAAAAAAGTTTAAGGGTTGATTAAATCCTTATTAGTGGAAATGTGCAATGTGCATCCTCAAGAGCCTTTCGTTATAATACAAGGAAGTTTATTCCAAACTCTTTTGCTCCAGTGTGATTAAAGGTAATGAATAATAGGCATTATGAATTGTGAATAGATAGAGATTCTATATAATATCATGGATGATGATTCTTTTTAAAGAATCATATGCCTAATGGTTGTTAATTACCATGGAGAATATATAATAAATAAAAATTAATGATCATTAGCCCATTCAGAGAAGTCTAACATTACTCTCTTATACATGTAAATTCATCAGAGGTTTCAATAGGCATTTAGATATGTACAACAATACAAAAACCCCACTTCTTTTACAAACAGCTCTAAGCATGTTCTGTTATTTATGGAACATGTTTTTGAAATGACCACCATTTTTAAAGGGCACTTAAAAGGTAGTTATTCCTTAATAGTGACCCCAAAAAATCAAAGTATCTTTTCCCCAGTTTAAGCATCTTTATTTTCCAACACAAAAAACAGAATCATTGTAGCTCAATTATTTTTCAGATTAGGAAAATACCATAGTCTCAGAAACAGACTCTGAGATGTATATTTACATGCAGATGATTACTGGGAAGCACTCTCAAAAATATCATTTGTTCATAAGTGAGAGAAGGAGGTTGGACAGGGAGTAATTGGACTATCATGCAATTGAACTAGAAGCCTTGACCTCATAGGGAGCTGTGGAGCTGGCATGGCCTTAACAGGTATCTCGAATGGAGGCAAGGTTATCCAACTGTTGTGAACCTTCCATCAACCAGTCATTGGTTGTGGGATGCCTCCAGAGAAAGAGTGTAACCTTGGGGAGAGCAACTCCTTTAAACTGACTTTGACGTACTGGGTGACTAATGCCACAGGCTAGAGGAGGGAAGAGATCTGAATGTTTCACCATAGCACAGTAAAAAGGGCACACAATGCTGGAAGATGCGATGAAAGTAAAATTCTCCATACTCTCATCAACCATATATAAGCAAAATTAACTTTTTATTTGGTCTTTGTATGTCACTCAAGCCTAAAAAAATGACAAGTCACTTTTAAGTGCTCTCCTTGCCTTTCCCTCCCTTGTACATCCAATAAACCATCAACTCTTGACAATTGTATTCTTAAATCCATTGTTACTTCAAATGTTATCTCCATTTCCATGGCCCTGATTCAAGCCTTCATCTCTTCCTTCATTTAGATCATCTGTAGCTTTACCGACTCTCCAATTCTTTGTTTGTTACATCACTTCTTTTTGCCTTAGGTTTTTCTACCTGACTTTTTCTTAACAATATATACCATGATGTTTTATAATTTAATGAATTTTTTAAATTGTATACATTTACCATATTATGCTTGAAGATTTCTAGTGACTTTCCATTTTGTTCAGAATAAAATCCAAACTTCACGTTCTGGCTTAGAAAGCCTTACACAATCCAGCCTTTGCCTACCTCTTTATAATCTACCACAGTCCATCCATACTTTCTTCTTTCTGTTCTTTATGTACCCACCAAGGTCACTCATGCTGATTTCTCTGATTAAATGTCTTCTGGGAGAGCTCCCTTGACTACTCCAACTTAAATAGTTACTTAGTTATTAACATATCCTTCCAAATTTTCTTCATGGCACTCATCGCAAGATAGCATGTTGGCTACTGTCTGTCTACCCCCACCCTTAGAACATAATCCCCAGACAACAGTAAATCTATGCTTGCCTGACATAACATTTCTTCAGCATCTAGAAACTTGTCTGTCACATAGTATAGTCTATTTATAAATAAATGAATAAATGTTTTTGTCTTTGTTTCTTATGAGACTACCGGTTTCTAAGACATAAAGCATATGCCTTAATTTGAAATATTTCTGTTGATCACTAGTTCCAAACAAAAGTGCCTAGAATAGAATACAAGTTCAAAGTGATGCAGGGTTTCACTGACTTTTTTTATATATAATTTTGGGTGATGGACTGTGGGGCTCCTGGGATCATGTCCATTTGACTTGTTTTACATTCTTTAACATCTTAGAGAACTATTCTAGATCTGTAAGTTAATTCTTCATTACTCAAAACATCTATATGCTAACTTTCTTCCTCCATTTCTTCCTGAAAAATGTAGACCAGAAGCTTTTGGGGTTTGCATGAAGTCACGTTCCAGAGGGTATTTGGTCTAACACAAGGAAATGGGGCTGAGATCTAGCAGAATCAGGGTATTTGTTTCATACAAGTAAACAAGGAAAATATGTGTATATAGAGGATAGCAGGACCCAGATTTTTCACTGTCAGAGAAGGGAGTTACAAATAGAAGAAAATAAAAGAAGGGGAAGGTTAGGAATTAACACTATGTATAAATTTTATAATTGGAGATGTTAGAGAAAATCCATGGTTTTAAATATATGAAAAGATATAGAAATATGGAAAAATATATATGCATATATATTATATTTAATTTTCCAGTGAGAAGTCTTGGGAACAATAAGTGTATCAATGGCACATATTTTGGTTTCTAGTATTATTCTCCAATGAAAGGAACCAGAGCTCCTTGGGAAAATGGAGGCATCAATGGGGAAGGAAAAGTACAAGGTGAGGCTGTAACATCCTGTTGCACCAGAAAATTTGAAAGAATGATGAGAGAATCTCCAATGGATACATACACTATCTTGCAGGAACTCATATTGGTCAGAGATGGCTCAATGTGACCTTCAAAATTAGCATAAATAAATGAATTAATAAATAATAAATTAGAATTAATAAAATGTTCAGTGATATATATTGACAAAGAAAGGAAGGAAGGGAGGGAGGAATGAAGGAGGGAAGGAAGGAGGAAAAAGTTCTACTATAGATTGGAATACTAACTAATTAATATGGAAGGAAAGATGGAATTATAAAGTCACTATTTGATGGTCATCAAAGTAATAATTCAGGCAGGAAACTTTAGTGGATGCTAAAACTTCTGGGTGAAGATTTGATGAGAGAAAGGATATGCATATAGTGGCAAAGGACTGCCTCAAAAACACACGTTGTGTACAAAAGTAACAAGTAACTTATAAGAAATATCTAGCAGACACCACTTTAATCAAATCATCAAAGCTAACATCACCAGTAAAATGATAAATTGAAATATTTCACCACTTTATAAGATACGACAAGTTACCCTGAAGAAAATATAGCTTTTTTCCTGTAATACTCATGACAAAAATCTATAACCTGAAACTAAGCACAAAGGAACATGAGACAAACACAAACTGAGGTATTTCTACCAAATAACCAGGCTGTAATTTTCAAACCTGTCAAGGATAATAAAGTCAAGGAGAAACTGAAGAATTGTTTCAGATTGAAGAAGACTAAAGAAAATTACATCCTTAATGCAATGAATTACTCCCATTTGGATCCTTTATCTGTGAAAGATAGTACTGGAATATTTGATGGAATTTAAATGGGCTACAAGGAAAAGTTTTAACTTATTAATGCTTATTTATTAATTTTGATTGTTACACTGAAAAATAAGAGTGTCTCTATTCATAGAAAAAAAAATGTCAAAGTATTCCTGAGTATTGTGGCATCAATTTGCTCTTGATTGATTCAGGGGGAAAAAAAAAGTTTTCTACTTCTTTGCAACTTTTTTGTAAGTCTGAAATCGTTTCTAAAAATAGCAATTTTTTAAAGATTTTATTTATTTGACAGAGAGAAACACAGCCAGAGAGGGAACACAAGTAGGGGGAGTGAGAGAGGGAGAAGCAGGCTTCCCGCTGAGCAGGGAGCCCAATGTGGGACTCGATCCCAGGTCTCCGGGACCATGGCCTGAGCCGAAGGCAGTCGTTTAACCAACTGAGCCACCCAGGCACCCCCAAAAATAGCATTTTCAATAAAATTTTAAAACCTTCATTGAATAATGAGCATTTATCTAGTAACTTGAATGTATCTATATTTTGTCCTGTCCTTCTTTAGGAAGATAGCTGAGTCAAATACTGTGTTTTAGTCAACTTCACCTTAGGATTCTCTACAATATTTAGATATATTTAAATATCTATAATCTTAAAATTAACAAATATAATGCCAAATGAAACTTCCTTGGCTGTACATGCTCCTTACTGATCCTGTATTTCACAGCCAAACTACTTGAGAGGACAGTTTATTCACTTTTTCCACATTTTCTCACAAACAGCTTCAAATTGACTTCCAATTCCATCATTACACTAAAGAAACTCTTTTTGTTGTTGTTGTTATAGTAGCCAATGACTTTCTGGATGCCAAATCCCCTGGTGGCTTTCAAGTCTTGTCCTATTCAAAACTACCCTTGGTGCTGTTGCTAGAGTAGTATGGCTATTACCCAAATGTGACCATATCAATCCATTGTTTAGAGCTGTTTATGATACTCCATGGCATTTGGAATAAAGACCAGTATCCTGAGAATGGCATAAAGGTCCCTTCAAGATCTTGCATCTCCCTAGTTTCTCATTTCATCTCTTGTCTCTCCATCTCTCCCAGAATCTTGCTGAAATCTGTACAATTCAGTCTATCACTATAGTTTCAGCACTGATCTCAGTGAGGCATATATGAGTTATTAATATTCAATTAATGGGTGCCTACTATGTTTTTCAAACTGTGCTAAATGCTGTGGAAAATTTAAAGACATATTAAAAAGAGTGCTTATTCAAGAACATTATTGATAATTTCATTGATTTCACTGATAATGAAAATGCAAAAGAATATTCAAAATTAATGCCTACTAACCAGGAATCATTTCCAAGTAATGTTTGTGAATATTTTGCTTAAATTAACAAGGTTATTATGACAAAAAAATAACTTGTTAAAGGATTAAATAACATTTTAATGTAAAATGATCAATAGAGTCATGTTATTAAATCAAACTAATCAACTGTTGTGTTTAGTACCTATTATGTAATAAATTAGTTATAAACAACTGTAGACAAAATATCATGTAGGTGTTTAATATAATTGTGGTTACTCACACATATATTTTTTAATGAGAACTTGAAATTTCTAGTGTATTAAAGAATTTTCTCTGTTTCTCTTTTCTAAAAATGCTCCCAGACAAGAAGAAGAACACCACCACAACAACACTTACCGGAAACACTATCTTAAATGAGACAAAGAGCTATTAACCATTTCAAAATAAAGCCAGTATTAAAACTAGCAGTTAGGCGACAAGACAAATCTAAACACCTGGGTTGGATGGGAAATGAGGAGAAACTAATGTGATGTAATTTGTCATAGAATTTCAGGAAAGTTCATGCTTTAGAGTACTATGAATCTCTGAATATATGAGTGATGCCACAAGGGCAGAAAATAAAGACAGACTTTGAAAATCTGGAAAAGGATAAATTAGATTCTATCTTCATATGTAGGTATTTTCTTTTGTCTCTCACTTCCAAATAAGTATACATCTCCATTCCCACTCCATGAAAGAAAAAAATATATACATTCTTTGGCATGGGTGAGGTAACATATGGAAAGTATTAAATAAATTTGCATACTGAAAGATGGAAACCTCATTCTTCTGAAACGCAGTGATAAAATGACATAAGCCAGGTTAATATTCATAGGTAAGAGACTGGGAAATGGTTTTCTGAAGAAACTGAACCACTCCTGAGAAAATCTGCAGGCAATGACATTTAGGGGCCCCCCAAAATGCCAGATGACCAAATGATAATCATAGCAAAAACATGATGCAGTGAGGTACAAAAACTTACTAAGATGCATTTTTAAATACAAATGACAACACTAAATCACCAGACATTACCAGAAAGTTTCTAAAATTAAAAACAAAACAAAGGAAGAAAAAGAAACCTTAGAGGGGTGGGGTGCCAGGTGGCTCAGTCAGTTAAACAACTAACTCCTGATTTTGGCTCAGGTTATGATCTCAGGGTTCTGGGATCAAATCCCATGTTAAGTTCTGCACTGGGCATGGGGCCTGCTTAAGATTTTCTCTCTCCCTTTCCCTCTTCTCCTTCCCCCTTCTCTAACTTAAAAAAAAATGCTTGGAGAGGTGAAATAGGAGATCCCCTGTGGAATCCCACCACAGATACAACAATTTGACAGTCATCTACAAACTTTGTGCATTTGTGGGAGCTCTAGAATCTAGGTAGGAGTTTGAAAAATCTCAGGGACCCCAGGGAGCTCAACACCAAGAGGGTCATTCTGAAAAGTCAGGCCCATGCTCAGATGGAACACTCATTGACAAAATACCCGGAGACACACTTAAGAATAGCTTCATCCCCCTGTGGATTTAGTTACAACCCCATTTGGCCCTGGTACTGCCACCAATACTATCTAAAAAGCAGCCCAGGAGGAATCACATACACCTGTGCTTCATGTTACAGGACTCCCTAAATTCAGTCATGGATATGGACCCTGAAGTGGCCCATAATATGTCTGTAGACTCTCTCAGCCACAGTCTTGGATCATTTTATGTCTCAAGGATTAAAAGGGCGACACCGTTCATATCTTCAGAAGCAGGTCTTCATATTTTCAGAAGCGGTCTTCATTGTGGACCTAGAAAAAGCCCTTGGTTACAACTTTACATAAGTGTAATTTGGTACCAATCCTGAATGCCCATGGACCTGTGGAATGATGCTTCAGGAGCCCTTCCAGGGACTTGATAAGAACCACATCTGGAACAGATCCATATTCTGCTAATCAAACTGTGGACCCTGATGTAGACTCTGAGTCATTCATTGTCAGTCCTCCTGGTCAAGAACTTGGAGGCAGTCCTGTTAACCGAGGGACAAGACCAGAACCATACCCACCAAGTCACAATAAGGGAAACAACTAAGGACACTACTGCAGACCTAGCAGCACATGGCCTGGTTCCAACCTCACTTGATTACATTCTTAGGGGGGGATTACATTAGTTTAGGGACCTGACAAAAGAAGGTTATACCTGCCAAAACCAGTCAGTAAACACTGGAAAAAATAATAAAGATCCTACATGACAAATCCATGGCTAACATCAGACCTAATGGTGAAAAGTTCAAATAACTGGCATCTTATCAGAAGCCATGGAGGTCAAAAGACAATGAGAAAACATTTAGTGTGCTGAAAGAAAAAATAAGTATTATCAAAAATTCTATATCCAACAAAATTGTCTTTCAAAAATGAGAGGGGAATTAAGATATTTCTAAGTAAACAATAGGTGAAGGAATTTTCTCCATTAGACCTGCTCCACAAGAATGTTAAAGGTGGTCCCAGGTTGAAATGAAAGGAAACTAGGCAGTAACTCAAATCTTTATGAACAAATTAAGATTTCTAAAAAAAGTTAAAGGGAAGAATACAAAATCAGTACTATGGTATTTTTTTTCCAATACTATTTTTATTACATGATTTAAAAGACAAAAGTATAAAAAATATAAATATGTTAATAGGAACTCACTTTATGAAGATGTAATGTAACAAAAATAGCATGAGAAAAAGAAGAGTTTATAGAAGTAGAATTTTTATATGCTCTGCAGTTAAGTTGGTATCAATTCAAATTCGATTGTTCATATTTAAAATGTGACAACAAGAAAAAATATAGGCTATACACAAAAGGAAATTAGAAGGAAATCAAAAGTGTTCAATAAAATAAATTCACGGAATGAATAAGAGTGTAGTAGTGGAAGGGTGCTTTGATGGCTCAGTCGGTATAACATCCCATTCTTTATTTCAGCTCAGGTCGTGATCTCAGGGTTATCAGATGGAGCTTTGCCTTTAGGTTCCACACACAGGGTGGAGTCTACTTGATATTCTCTCTCTCCTTCTTTCTCTGTCCCTTACCCCTTGTTCTCTCTGTCTCTCTGTCTCTCTCAAGTAAATAAATCTTAAGGAAAAAACAACTTATAGAAAGAATGTAGTAGCAGAGGAAAAGGTGGACCAAAATATTGTAAGGCATACAGAAAAAAAAACTGCAAAGTAAGTCCTTCACTATCAAAAACAACATTCAGTGATATTGTATTAAATTATCCAATCAAAAGGCAGAGATTGGCAGACTGGATTTAAAAAAAAAAAGCACCAAGACCCACTATAAGTTGTCTACAATGGACTCACTTTAAACCTAATGAAATAAGTGGGTTGAAAGTGAAAGAATGGCAAAAGGTATTTCATGGACATAATAACTAAAAGAGAGCTATGGTGGCTATACTGATATCAGACCGAGTAGACTTTAAGTCAAAAGCTGTTACAAGAATAAAAGAAGGGCTTTATATATTGATAAAAAGTTAAGTTCATTGGGGACTTAATAACAATTATAAACATATAAGCACCAAAATCATAACCAAAAAAAATGTTTGAATCAAACACTGTTATAACTGAAGGGAAAATAGCTCTATAGTAACAGTTGTAGCCTTTAATATCCCAATTTAAATAATGTATAGAACATCTAGGCAGAAGATCAATAAGGAAATAAAGGATGTATATAACACTATAAATCAACTAGACCTAGAAGATAATATAGAAAACTCTACTTGCTATAGACTGAACATGCCCCCCTCAAATTCACATAGTGAAATCCTAACTAATGCAATGGTATTAGGAGATGAAGCATTTTGAGGCTGATTAGGTATTGAGGGCACAGGTCTCATAATTTGGATTAGTACCCTCATAAAACACACCCCAGAGAACTTCCTTGCCTGTTCCACCACATAAAGTTACAGCAAGAAGACATCAATCTATGCACCAGGAAGCAGCCTCTGAATCTGCTAGTGTCTTGATCTTGGACTTCCCAACTGTCAGAATTATGAGAAATGAATTTCTGTTGTTTTTAAATTGTCAAGTCCGTATTTTTGTTATAGCAGCCTGAATTGACTAAGACACCACCCAAACAAGAGAATACATATTATTCTCAAGTACATATGCTGAATTCTTCAGCATATACAATACATTATGCCATAAAAAGAATCTCAATGAATTTTAAAATATTTAAATAATATGAAGTATCTTCTCTGTACACAATGGACTATGTGAAAACTAATAAACAAAGAAAATTGGAAAATACACAAACATGTAAAAACTTTAAGCCTGACTCTTAAAAGCCAACGGGTCAAAGAACAGATGACAAGGGAAATTAGAAATCACTTAGAGATGAATGACAACAAAAATACAACATGCCACAACCTAAGGATGTAGTGAAGGTAATATTAAGGGAAATTTATAATTGTAATGCTTATATTAAAAAAGGAAACATTGCAAATGAATGATCTAATATTACATATTGAGGAATTAGAAAAAAAAGAGATTCTAAACTTAAAGCTATCAGAATAAATAAAATAATAAGTATGATAATTAATACTTATAATTAATCAAATTAGTATATTAACAGTAAAACAACAAACAAACTTCCCCTCAAAAAACAAAAAAACTCAACTAAAATCACAAAGGTAAATGGGGATATTACTACCAACCTCACACAAAAAGGACATACCAAGATACTATGAATAAATTAGGTAACCTAGATGTAATAACCTAATTCCTAGAAATATGCAAATTACCTAAGCTGACTGAAATTGGAATAGAGAATCTCAACAAACCTATGACAACTAAGAGACTGAATAAGTAGTCAAATCCTTCCAATTAAAAGAATCCAAAGCTAAATGGTTTCATTAGTGAATTCTTCCAAATATTTAAAGAAATGTTAACATCAGTCCATTTTATACTCTATTTGGGCCCAATATTACCCTGATCCCAAAGCAAGATAAAGGCATATCAAGAAAATTATATTACAGACCAAAGTATGTTATGAATATAGATATAAAAAATACTCTACATTTTGTTATAGAACTCAATTCAACAGAGAACTAAAAGAGTTACATACAATGACCAAGTGGGATTTATTTCAGGAATGCATGATGGTCCAACATAAGGAAAGCAATCAGTATAATACATCACACTAATAGAACAACAACAAAATTTCAATTGATGCAAAAGCTACATTTAAGAAATCCAAAATGTTTTTACAATAAAAATATCCCCCCAAAAAAGTAGGAATAGAAGGGAACTTCCTCGGGGTGCCTGGGTGGCTCAGTTGGTTAAGCGACTGCCTTCAGCTCAGTCATGATCCCGGAGACATGGGATCAAGCCCCACATTGGGCTCCCTGCTTAGCGGGAAGCCTGCTTCTTCCTCTCTCACTCCCCCTGCTTGTGTTCCCTTTCTCACTGTGTTTCTCTCTGTCAAATAAATAAAATCTTTAAAAATAAAAAAAGAAGGGAACTTCCTCAACATGATAAAGAATATTTATGAAAAATCCACAACTAACATTATATTCAATCATGGAAGAATTAAGACTTCTTCCCTAAGATCAGGAACAAGTCAAGGATACAAATTCTAGCAGGAGCAATTAGACAGTAAAAACAAAAGGAATCCAGAAGAGAAAGGAAAACTTACAATATCTGTATTCACAGATGACATGGTGAATGTATAGAAAACCCTAAAGAATCCACAAGAAAGCTATTAGAATGAATAAATTAATTCAAAGAAGTTACAGGATATGAGATAAATGCATAAAAATCAGTTGTGCATCTATATACCAGCAATGAGCAACCCAAAAAGGGAACTAAGAAAACAATTTCTGGGCACCTGGGTGGCTCAGTGGGTTAAAGCCTCTGCCTTCATCTCAGGTCATGATCTCAGGGTCCTGGGATCAAGGCCCACATCAGGCTCTCTGCTCAGCGGGGAGCCTACTTCCTCCTCTCTCTCTGCCTGCCTCTCTGCCTACGTGTGATATCTCTCTCTCTCTCTCTCTCTCTCTCTCTCTCTCTCTCTCTCAAATAAATAA